>VUQK01025024.1:7903-24323 GCA_015106715.1 Bujurquina vittata
AACATTTGTACACATGTAAACATTTGTACACATGTAAACATGTAAACAGTTGTACACATGTAAACATTTGTAACATGTACACATGTAAACATGTAAACAGTTGTACACATGTAAACATGTAAACATTTGTACACATGTACACATGTAAACATGTAAACATTTGTACACATGTAAACATTTGTAAACATGTAAACATTTGTAAACATGTAAACATTTGTACACATGTAAACATGTAAACATTTGTAAACATGTAAACATTTGTACACATGTACACATTTGTAAACCTTTGTAAACATTAACATGTGTTTAAAGCTGAGATGAAGTCCCGTTTGCTGTGTTTTGAGGCAGCAGTGGAACTGAAGTACACTTACAGGTATTTGTACCTTTCTACATAAAGAATCTGTTTGGTGCTTTGTTACAGACTGAAGTCATTTTATTGCATTTATTTATTAATATTTTACGGTTTTAAAAATGTGATTTTTTTAAGTATTTTAATAATTTTCTCATGTTTAGGAAAAAGTTTTGAATTTCTGACCGTGGTGAGTTTTTCTCTCTCTCGTTTCTGAATCCTTACAAATCAAATAATCAGAATAATTTAAATGTAAATATTAACGATCCATAATGAAACATGTCTAAACAATCTGATGATAAAATCACTTTTAGATATAATGGAGTACTTTTACTTTGTGGTATTAGTACTTAAATAATCACAAAGCTTCCTGCTCTACAGGATAAACAGGTGAAGTATTTCTTCCTCTGATCTCTGCTGCTCCACCCTCGCGTCACAGTAAATACTGAATATTGAGTTCACTCATTTCAGACACATTAAACTCTGTAACCTCCTCACAGCTTCTTGCTCCTGTCCTCCCCCCTCCCTCCTGCAGAAGTGGACCGTTCCCTCTGCTGCGCTCCTGTTTGGGACCAACCATGTGAGAGCCGCGGGGGTGCTGCTGCTGCGTCAGACCACCTGCTGAGCAAAGAAGGGATTTCAGGTTTTCAGCTCTCAGATCTGAGATGTTGGAAAGCTGCAGCACCAGAATCTCACAGGTTACACCGAGCTGCTGAGACCTGGACCAGAACCGAACTGGGACCGGACCAGACAAAAAGACACAGATATTTAGAACTTACATTTACATTTAAACTTAAATTTAATTTATCACATTTAAAGTAAAATAAAACAAAAGAAAATAAAATAAAAACTTAAAACTCATAAAAACTAAAGATTAAATAAAAAGATAAAAATGCAGAATAAAAAAATCTATTAAAAACATGTAAATAAAAACCACATAATTGGTTTAAAAAATATGTATTTGGTTAAAAACTAAAGATAAGAAGAGAAATATATGGATTTTAAAATCTCCATCCCATAAACCTACAAATCTAATTAAAAATAATTTACATACATATATCAAAAGTAGAATTACTAAATTTTAGTATTTGAAAACATATTTTGATATTTTGATAAAGCAAACGTTGAATAAATATAAAACATGAATTAATTTTAAGTGACAAAAACACAACTAAGACATAAAAACACTGTCAAACACGACTGTGTGTAGTTTCAGTGATGGTCTGATTCACACCTGTGGAGCTCACCTGTACAGTCACACTGTGTGTGTGCGACATGTCGTCACGGTTTCTGAGCGGGTCTCCTCCTGCAGATCAGATCCTCCTCCATCCTTCAGGCTCCGTCAGGTTTTAGCACACTGACAGCAAATAGCTGCTGCACGCGGGTACTATCAGCTCTGTGTAGTCACAGTATCAGCTAGCTTACGTAGGCCTTTGTGTAGCACTTATCTTTGTGTAACTATCTTTGTGTAGCAGTCGTACTGTCTGGGCTGGAACCCGTCCTCCTTCCACCACTGAAAACCGGACTCTTTACAGAAGCACAAACCACATAGTGAAGCTTCCTTTTTAAAAAAAATCATTGTCTTTTTATTAAAGTATTTTTCCTTTTATACATACAAAAGAAATCAGTAGGTACAAAGGTGCTAAGTATATCATAACAAAAAAGAAAGAAAGAAGAAAGAAAAAAAATAATTCAACAAAATAATCCCTACAAAGCAACCCCATTTAGTCCTACCCATGTCACTGCTCTAGGTCTACCTGCTTCATCCTTATCCTGACTGTATTATTAAGAATGAATTTACCTTAAATATTATTGTATGTTTTAGAATGCATCAAGAAAGGGGCCCCATAGCTTCCTTTTTATACCCACAGTGCAGTTCCTCTGCGGCCCAGCAGAGGCGCCAGCAGTGAGTCAGTCGCCAAAGATCTCAGAATGTTACAATGTCCAACTTTACAGCAGAAAGAAACAAGATACAAAAACTGGTTTGGCCACTATGCATCATTGGGGCGTGGCCTATTTGACTGACAGGTGGATGGCGTCAAAGGCTGCTTTAGCTGCTAGCTGCCTGCTTGGCTTCACCTCAGCTAACTGAACTGGACCATGTTCGAGCCTTTTGGAGCATTTGTGATGCAGCTTAATGCAGTTAGCTGACTGATAGTCTGGCTTGTACTGAGTGGTTGGTGACGGTGGTTACAGCCATCTTTTACAAACAGTCTGTGCGAGGAAATTAATGTGAAGTAAATTTCTTTCCTTAAAAATGCAAAGAAAGAACAACAACAGAAAAGATTCAAAGATCATCCAGAGATAGGAAGCATAATTTCTCCTCTTTTTCCTTTTTGATGGTTAATTGATGCAGATGTGTCTCTTTTTTGTGGATTTCGTGTACACTGTGTTTGCAGGGTGTGGACTGAAGAGCAGCTGGTTGTTTGTGTAAAAATACCGCGCAAACTCCCGCAGTACCACAGCCTGCCGCCGGGGGTGCTGCAACCTCTCTCTGAGGCGCGCTGTGGCGTTCATGTGTCCTAGTATCATATTATTGTTGAAAATATGACATTTATGCCCATTTATACTCATTTATATCCAGGTCTCAGGCTTTGAATATTTATACAAATGTGACTGGGCTGTTTTAAGAAGGCACTTTGACAAATTAAAGGAAAAATAAAAGTTTTAATTCCATGCAAACCGCTCAGTGGGATTGTTGTCTTTTCCAGACTAACTCTGCAGCGGGGACCATTAGAGGAGCTCTGCCTGTTTCCTTTAAAAACAGATTAATGGTGTTGTTTATTATTTAGGCAAAATCTTAATGCACCACAAAACTGAAATGTTTTATTAATCGACTCCAGAGGACTGAGCTTCCTTTTCACCACTGATTGTGCTCTGTGCACTGTTCCAGGATCAGAACCGGTGATGTCTGGGACCCTTCATGATGTAGTCACACCTCCAAAACAAACCGATCATGTTTGGATTCAGAGAACTCTGAAAACGTGACTGAGGGCTTCACAGGAAGCTCAGCAGATCCTGAATCAGCCACTTTGAAAAACAATTTCTCCTCACGTTTTAATTTCAGAACCAAACAGCGTGATTAGCGATTACTGGTGCATATAAACAAGCTGCTTCACAAAACAAATTTCTCACATTTGAATATCTTTGATTTTAATATCGTGGACTTTAAACACATGCAGGGACCCTTATTTATGAGTACTTTTATCAACTAGTCGAGCCACTTATTTATTTTTTTTATTTAATAGAAACTGGTGCTTAAAGGAGGTAAAATGAGTGCAAAGAGTCTGTTTGGAACCACCACAAGTTTATTCATGTACCAACCCTTCAGATTTATCCTCTAATGAAACGTGCTGAAGAACTCACACAGGTGGGAGCTGCTCCGCTGCAGCCTCCTCTTCCTCACCGCAGAGCGAAGGAGAATAAAGAGGCAGAGATACAAAGTACAACTCACAAAATAAAAGTCCGGTTTATTGTCAAACAACAAACTTCGCACATACATCAAAACAGGCCGTCATAAAACAAAAAGTCGCTGACAAAACAAAACCAAAAAAAAGAAAAGGAAAAAGAAAAGAGGCTCTTTTCTTTGGCCTTACCCTCCCATACAAACAAACTAGTTATGGTACAGCTAAAGTACATACATTAAATTTACTGGAATGCTCTGAGTTCAACGGCTTAAGAGGTTCTTTCATGTTTTTTGTCTTTTTTTCCTTTTTTACATGTTTTTCTAGTATCTGTTGAGATATTGTAACATGGTCAACCAAGTAAAATCTTTCGTTAGAGAAGCACCGATTTGGTCTGACGAGATCGCTGCCGAGAGAGAAAGTGCCCCCTCCCCTCTCCTAACAATATGTACAAAAATATAAAATGTAAATAAAAATACAAACAAATTCTCCTTTTGTGTTGTTGCTGAAGAGAAGCCGGATTTCTGCGTCGTCGATGCGGTTGGTGGCGGGTTCCTCTACAAAATTGGTCTGGCAGCTTTGAGGGGAGCTCGGGGAGGGGGGTGGGTGGGTGGGTGTTGAACTCTACTTGCTAATGACCATGTTGGATTTTTTTATTATTATGTTTTCCTTTAAATCAGTCCTCCAGCCCCTCCACCTGCGACGTAGAAAAACGGTCAGAGGTGAAGAATCAGGAAGTGGTTCAGCAGGATGGCGCGGGGGGGGAAGCGCATCAATCATCGTCGTCGGTTTTCTGCTTCTTGGTTTCGACGTCGTCCTGAAAGGAGAGAAGAAGAAGAAGAAGGTGGTTAGATCAGCCGGGGCTCACGGCGAAGGTCGTTTTTAGGCGCCGCCGCCGCTGCCTCACCTCGTCGTCGTCCTCGTCGTCCTCAGCTGCCCGTTTTGTGCCGCCCTCGAGCTCGTCTTCATCCTCCTCCTCGTCCTCCTCATCACCTGCAGAGCAAAGGTTGAGGGTTCATTTCTAATGATGTTGTTCAGGAAACTTAATTTTTATTAAAGACAACGAAACCTTCAAGCTACCTTCTCCATCATCTTCCTCTTCCTCCTCATCCACCTCCTCGTCCTCCTCATCATCTACCTCGGGCTCACCGTTCTCCTCATTCTCCTGGAAAACACAAAAACGGTCAGAGGTGTCCAGCTGTTTGGGAGGCGCGGGGCAGAGTGGAGGCCATGGCGCTTACCTTCCCGTTGGTGGCGGCGTCTTTGCCGTTCTCCTTCTCATCCACCAGCTTCTTCTCCTTCAGGTCCTGAAACAAACAAACAAGAGGAACCGTCAACCTGCTGATCTGAAGCCCTGCTGCTGATTCAAACTCTGCTACCTGCCCTTCTACCTACTGGCCTACTTACAGCAGCCCGCTGCTTGCTGGGAGCTGCACATTTTTCAGCCTTCCTATTTAAACACCATATTGGTCTCTGCAGATCCTCCCCCCACCCCTTCCCTCTCCTCCCACTCCATCCCCTCTAATGTGTTGTAATCTGATACTTTGATGTGGCCCTCAGGGCATTCTGGGTATTGTAGTCTTCTGTGGACCGCTGTCGCCGCCATATGTCACGAGACACGCCCGGGAGAGGCACTGCAATACCCAGGATGCACTGCTCCCGTTTAAAATAACACAGGAGGGCGCAGGAACAGGGAGGGAGAAGGAGGAGGGGTTGGTGATGGAGGAGGAGGAGGAGGAGGCGGCGGAGAGCGCGATGCACGCTGCTGCCGCTGCTCGTTGTAACGGAGGCAGGAAAGGACAATAGAAGACGACACATGGCAGGCGAGGAAAGCGGCACGAAAAGCGAAAATACGGCAGCGCGCAGGGCTCAGAACCCGAAAACAGCAGCAAAAACACCTTCCGGGCTCTATGCCCCGTTTTTAGAGCGGATAAAGCGCGCGCAGAGCGCATTAACGGGGCTCCTCTTCCTCATTTTGTCCGTTCACAGCCCATTATCCCCGCCGCACGCGCGCCTCACACATCCACACGTATGCAGTTATTGATTAATTGCTTTCCATAATCTTATTGGTGAAAATCCATTAAGCTGTTAAGCGGCAGCAGAAAGAGCAGGCTGCGCCGCGCGCTGCGCGTAAAAAGGCGCTTGTGCGTAAAAATGCTCCACAACTAAAAATAGTGATGAACAAGCAGCCCGGATTACCAGCGCTAATAATACCAGGCCCAACTTCTCCACATGGCCATTTGTTATAATCTCTCATAATTATTCCGCTCCGCGGCTCGCTGCTGCTCTTATTCTCTACAGGCTGGATCGCGGTCTGCGGAGCCCCCACTCCCCCCGCGGGGGCTATTAAACTTTTACCTGATCTGATCCAAAGTCCACCTGATTCACATTTTGAGAGAAAAAGCAGCTCCAACACGTTCAAACAGAGAGAAACCCCCGCAGAAAGAGGGGAAAACCAGCAGCGTCACATCACACCTCCACAGCCCGGCCACACACGCACGCTCTCTCTCACACACACACACACACACGCGCAGAAAGAAGTGGGCTGCATTACAAAAAAAGAAAGAAAAAGTTTCCCCCTGAGACAGAAACGCGCCCTGCAAACATGCTCCAAAAATAGTGAAGAAAAAGCGGAAGCCGCGGCTCGCCGTGTCACACTCTCTCCGCGATCGGAGACTGAAGCAGCGGCCGCCGACCTTCCGGAGTCGGTAAACAAACCGGGTCGGACGGTGCGCGCAGACAGGCAGGACGGGGGGAGCGGGGCCGGTGCGTTTTAAAACCGGAGTCGCACTTACAAGAAATAAGAAATAAAAAGGCGGGAGCGGAAAAGCGGAGAAGTTAAAGTTGACACCGGAGGATTACGCACCGCATGCCTCGCTGTCCTCCATTCAAACGGAGCAACTTCACAGCACAATCCCCGGGCTGGAGAGCCGCGCAAAACCCACACAAACACGCATTTACGCAGCCGCTCAGCCCGTTACCGCTCCGGTTAATGCGCCCGAGCGCTCGAAGCGGGATTTGCCCTCGCTTTAATTCGCATTAAGCAGCCTGTAAGATGTTAGAAATGTGCGCGTCGCCTCGGCGCCGAGAATGAGCCCAAAAAGCCCGCTGGGAGCGTGCTGGACGGACTGGGGCCGGTTGGTGTCTCGGTCCCGGCTGGATGTGCGCGTCTCGGAGAGGAGAACCGAGCCGCTTGTATAAACAAAGAACCCGCGCAGACCGGGACTCTCCGGACAATGAGACGCGGCGCTTTAACGCAGCCCGTTTCCATGATGCGGTGCCGAGACCCCCCGCTTTATTCTACAGACATTTTCCACAGAGAGTTCCGGCGAAAAGACGCGAACACCGGCTTTTCTCCTCCTCCTCCTCCTCATCTCCCCCGACTTCACAGAGTCCGACTGAGCGCGAAGCCGCGGCGGAGAGGTTTAAAAATGTAGGTTAGAGCCTGGAAAGCTTTATTCTTTCTGAGGGGCTCAGTGAAGACACGGCCCCGCTGATGGAGGTGCGAGGCGGCTTACCTTGGCAGAGATATCCGAGCCGGAGTCAACCTGCGTGTCTGCCATTGTTTTAGTTCAATAAAATAAAGGACGGCTGAAATGAAAGGTTGAATAAAGTAAATCCCCTCGTCTCGGTTTGCGGATCAATCAGTATTATATTGTGCCAGTGGCCAATGCTGCTGACGGCCGAGCCTTTAATATAGGCTTGTGGGCGGGGCTTGCAGGAGGTCGGTGGTCTGTGATTGGCCGAGGGCTCGACAGAGGTGTTCTCTTAGCGCGTCGGAGTAACAATGGATAGAATTTCTTAACCCAGAGGCCACGCCCCCTCCTGTTCTACCGCTGCAACCGTCCCTTTCTCCCCTAAAACAATAATCCAAGTCGATAAATGCCCACAAAATGGACCGGAGCCGGAACCCTGACACCTGGTCAGCACCGTGAACGCGAAAAAACCGAGTTTACATCGAGTTTCGCAGTAAATACGTCGAATACAGAACGCTCCGGCTGATTTAGTGTCACTTTGATTGATTGATGTGCGTCTCGTCGAGTCAAGCGGCGACTTCAGACGGTTTCTCCCGCCCACCGCCGCGACGAGGGAATAGAGGCGAAGTGTTTGGGAGGGAAAGGAGGAAAATGTCGACGACACGGACTGCTATAGTGGATTCATTTTTTCAGACGTTACTGTCACATCTCAAGCCGCCGTGTGAACACTATCAATCAGATAAAAGGCGCTAAGAGTGCAAATGTGGAGCAGCGCCGCCATGTCACATCGCAGCTCCTCTTCGCCCCGCCCCTTCCCGGCATCCATGTTTGAGTCTCGTCCCTGTATGTGCGCACTTGACACTCGAGGTTCTTTTTTTTTTTTTTTACATAACAGTCCATAAATTCGTGCGCCAAGGTCGAGACACAAATAAACACACACACTGTCCGTCGAGCAAAGCACACAGACGGCACTTTGACGCCGTGATTCGGGTGTTCGGGCTTCAGTGAGCGGGTGCAGTTAACAGTGCTGGTGGCCTCATTTCCTCCGCCTCCATTGTTCGAGCCCACAGAGAAAAGCCCGCCGTGGAGGAGGGGGAAGCAGTGCGACATAACAGACATGCGATGAGACAAGTGCGAAAAATAATTATAAGGTGCTCATGAACTGACGCGCATTCTTATGAAACACAAGGGCAAACACGTATTTTCCTTACCGACTTTTGTACACATGGCTTTTACAAGCTGAGAAGGACAAAGCGGCAAAAAACAGCCGCCATTGCTCAGCAGAGATGGGGGATGGGAGCAGAGTGTGCTCCGATAACAGGCAGCCCACATTCACATTCTGCTCTGATGACGCACCGGGCCGCAGAGGACGGCCCTCATTGGTCAGTTAAGTGGAATAAACACGGCTTTGGTGCACGGCAGGCGCTGACTGGCTTCCGCGGACGTCCGTCAATTCAAACGAGTCTCGCTCGGCTGGCTGTAAAGAGCGGACCCGGATTGTGGATCTGGACTGTGCGCCTCGCATCAGTGTAGAGTTTCACTTCAGTCTTTGACATGTTTGATTTCCCAGTTGCTGCTTTTAGTTTTAGCGCCATGATCTCTGAGAAGCATACTCATTATGTTTAATTGTTTGGAAAAGCCGGGCTCTTCATGTTTCATTAGGCTGCATTATAAAATATTTAACCAGGTATCAGAGGGAGCAGATGGAGGCAGTGATCCTTCAGCAGAACCAAACTCTGTCTCCCTGCTGCATCCATCTAACCATGTTTTGAGTGTGGAAAATATGAATTTACTGACATGCACCTGCAGCGCATCCACCTGTTAACGGGTTGATTGTTAATCTGTGAATTAAAGCAGGTATTCCTGTGTTTACATTGTGCATTACATTCATATACTGCATAAAAATGATGGATGTCGTTAATATGATGACCCAGCTCCTGAGGTCGAGCTGTGAAGCCTCCATAAATGTTGTGGTGCTGAAACTGGATGTGGATCTAACTGAGAAACCAGATACTGCACACTCAGGCGATCAGCTGTACTGTTTGTCATCTTTACTCTAATGGAGACAGAAATAACCATAATTTAAAAATGAATATCATACTGACTTCAAACTGGTTACTGAGACCATAACCCCATCAGGAAAGTTTTTATGAGGTCAGAGATCAAGGGAGCCAAAGGTCAAAGTGTCACAGACTTCCATACAACTAATGCCGCTTTTCCACTCAGCTTGACTCAGTTTTTAGGGTTCTTCATGAGGTGGTAGTACCTGGTACCAGGTACTTTTAAAGTACCTACTCCCTCAGGGTTCCAAGTGTGCTGATTTGAGCCGAAAATGTGACGTCAGCAGAATGTATGCCATTGATTGGCCAGGCAGTGATGTCACTAGATGAGAGTCAAACCCACCATGTTTGAAAGCCGGCGACCCTAACCCTAACCCACACAGATGTTCTTGCGCTCGTGGCTGACGACAGACTCCAGAGGGCGCTATAGACGGCGTGCCCGTGCGTGTTTGTGTCGCATACTAATGATGTCACCTGGCCGCCGTGCTGAAGCAGTACTCATAGAAAACCAATGAAACCAAGTAAAGTCGAGCCGAGTAGGTACCAGTGGAAAAGAGGCATAAACTAAACCAGAGGAGTCGCCCCCTGCTGGCCATTATAGGGAAAAAGCCCTTTAAAGCACCTTTCAGAACTAGAAGCTACGGCCACCTTTTATATGTTTAAATTTAAATATCCAAAATAATTCACACACTGCTGATTTTGCTCATAACTGACAGGTGTGTATGTGTTTACTCTGGTTTCCGTGGTAACTCCAGGTGTAAAACACAACAGCAAAGGGAAAAAGTTCCCAAGAAAAGTTTCCGAGGATAACGTAGAAGCAGCTCCAGTCTAAAAAAAAATCAGCTTATTGCCCTCTGGATTTATGGCCTCACATTCATGATGAGTTTATGGCCGTAGCTTCCTGCAGGACAGGGAGGCGGGGTTACCGCGAGCCTGCAGTATCCCTCGCACACTCGTGACATCATCTGTCAGTGATGGTGATGATGAATTGGCTCGGCTTCATCATCCTTCTATAGAGTCTAAACTGACCCATGTTTCCATCATGTTTCCTACATTTCTGCCCCCTTGAACTTCTCCTGCAGTTCCTTCAATGACGTCCTCACTGCGTGCAGACCAGCGTGCAGGAGAATTGTTCCAGGAGCGTTCCGAGTCCGCTTCAGCACCAGAATCAGTCCGGTCCAGCTCTGAGTACCTAAACCAATCAGTCAGCCCTAAATGGGCCAACAGCAGCCGCCAAGGCTGGATTAGCGGGCAGGCAGAGCCGTCAGCTGGCCCTAAAGCTCCGAGGTCACGGCGTGTCAATTGGTTGTAGTTAATTTGATTAAGTGCAGATTTGTCGAGGAATTTAAACCTCAGAAGATCGATATCAGCTGAGACAGGTCCTTAATGCCGAGGATCAGCAGCGCAGCATCAAAAGAAAGATGGCGCTTGTTTTAGTTTGATTCTGTCATAAATGAGACGTTCCTGTTCTCAGGTGGGTCCTGAGCCCAGAGCTCGCCGATGGTGAGGTTCAGGAATGTGTTTGATCACTAGAAGCTAAAATAGCCCGGAGCTCATGCTGGAATTGGCTGCATGGACGTGAAGTGCACACCTTACTCACTGAGAGCACTGAGTGTTACTGTTACATGATTATTGTCGCCCTGCAGCAGTCACATAAACTGATCATTGATGCAAATCATCAGCGGACGCACACAATCAGCCAGTCAGAGCGGCTCAGGACCAGCTGCCTGTACAGTCCCAGTGTCTGTGCTGGGGAAGCACAACCACACTCACATTCACAGCTACACGCATCACAATATTTCACAATATGTGAATGAATGCATTTGAATGCAGAGAAACGTTATGACCACCTTAATACAGCGATCAGCTTTTATTATTGATCTACAGGTCTTACAAGCTGCCACTATGTGGACTAATTTCAATGTTAAATACATTTAGACGAAGGTTTTCATTGTAACCATACACACACACACACACACTGATCTAGATAATCAGTATGTGGCTCTTTGCTCGTTTGCCCTCCCTGCAGTTCCTTTATCGGCCACTCGAGGCGCTGGTCTGCACAGACTCCTGTGTGTGAATGATTTTACAGCCGGGCCCACGCTGCTGTCTCTGAGCATCAACTCAGAGGTTCTCTGGTGTTGTTCTAAAGCTGGTTTTGTTTGCTTCATCTTTAATCTCACGGGGAATCGTGGATCCATAACTGTCCACCACCCGCATTCTTTGTAATCTCCAGCAGGGGGCGATGGTGGGGTGGTTACGACACGACTGAATAGAAGTCGATGAGGAAACTGTCCCGTAATCTTGAGCGCTGTCTGCTGGTGTCAGCTTTAGTTTAAATCCCACATAATCAAACTTATTTGGAGCCATTTTTGTCATGTTGCTTCATGTTTTTAACGTCTTGCCGTGATGCCTTTGTTATGTATAAATCAGTGCTTTGTGTTTATTATTAAACACTGAACATTTATTAAATCAGTCCTCCTTCTGTTGCAGATCAATAACTTTGTTCATATATGTTTCTGCATATTTAATCACATCAGTTCAGTTTAAAGTTCATAAGCGTGTTTGAATTGGAGTTTAAATATTTAGATCTGACTCTAATCCACGTTTAAATTAATCCAACTCAGCCTGTAAGCACAGCGTCGGTGTGTGCGCGCCGTTACACACAAAGCTGCAGTTTAGTTTCCGGTTTTTCCCGCTCGTTCCTTCACACAGATTCTCATCCTAACTGAAGGAGGGGAGATAAAGAAGAAGGACGCGGCGGCAGGGAAAGGCTTCCTGCCGGCTCGACATGCCCGAACCCGCCTGAGCGGCGCGGGGACGCTGCAGAGTTCAGATCAGCTCCATCTACAGCTCGATGGAAGGCGCAGGGAGCTTCAGCTTCACACACACACACACACACGCGCACACACACACGCACACACGCACACACGCACACACACACACACACCCTGGAGTCCTCTGATTTACAGTTGGATCTTTATCTTCAGCCGAGCTCCTCGAATACTTTCAGTTTTCAGCTGAGGAACCAGTTTCTTTGATTTTCTGCTAAAAACTTTGAGCGTCTGAGTCAAACTCAGAATGTTTGCTCACTCATGTGTCCACATTATTATTTAGAATCACTGCCAAAAACTGCTACTGTAAAATATGATGACATATTTGATTAACTACATTTTGGAGGTGAAAATCAGTGTTTAAAGTAAAAATTGATCCAAATCCCTGATTGTGGCGCCAAAGTCCTTCAGCTCGTACCACCACCTCTGCAGCCTCCTCCTCTGCAGCCTCCTCCTCTGCAGCCTCCACCTCTGCAGCCTCCACCTCTGCAGCCTCCGCCTCTGCAGCCTCCGCCTCTGCAGCCTCCTCCTCTGCAGCCTCCGCCTCTGCAGCCTCCGCCTCTGCAGCCTCCTCCTCTGCAGCCTCCACCTCTGCAGCCTTCTCCTCTGCAGCCTCCACCTCTGCAGCCTCTACCTCTGCAGCCTCCACCTGTGGACTCTGCAGCCTCCACCTCTGCAGCCTCCTCCTCTGCAGCCTCCTGCAGCACCTCAATGCACCGACACCAGAGGACACAGTGACATCACTGACGTCCGTCAAAACATTTTATGGGTCGATCAAATTAACCAATGATAAATCATTCTGTTAATGAAAAAGTAAAACAGACACACACTGCTGTGCAAAAGTCTTGAGCCACCCCTCATTTCTTTATTTTTCTTGCAGACCTGCTGAGCTACAGTTCTCCACCTAACACTGATGTATGAACCATTCACTCATTAAAAGGCACTAAACCCAGACACACTTTGTCACCAGCAGCAGTCTGCAGCATACCTGTGGGACACGGTGGAGGCACTGAGATGGTTCAGGCTGTCTGTCCCAGCTGTGATGGGGCGAAAGGTGTACAGGCTGCCAGGCAATCACAGGGATAGCACAAAGAGACAGTTTCATGCTCTCATTCACACGTGAACCTGAAACAGATCAAATACACACCAAGAGCTAAAGTGTCCACATACTTTTGAACCCTGCAGCCTCCTCCTGATGTCTGCGAGGGTGTTCGGCCCCTCATGCTCAAACATCATGAAACATGCTCACAGCATTATGAAATGGAGGCGGAGTGCATGTGGCAGCATGCAGCCAGCGTGAGACGTGTGTAACCTGAGAGGAAGTGCTCGGGCTCAGCTGACTGTCACTTCCTCTGCCCATGCACACACTCCTCCTGGTTCAGTCATCAGCACAATGAAGGACACACTGAGCTGAAAAAGGTGCCTTCCTGATAAACAGCCAATCAGAATCCTCAAAGGAAGGCGGGCGCTGGATTCAAAGCTCTTTGACTTCTTCCCCCTTTTAGCCTCTAGAAGTAATATATGAATATTTAATGAATATCTGATAACCACAGACAGCATGTTAAAGGTCAAAGTTCATGAAAGCCCAGGCTTGTTGGGGGGGGGTGCAGGAGACCAGTTCAGGTCTGAACAAACCACAAAATGTGAAGCAAACAAAGCCAGGGTGGAGATATTTGTCCATAACACACAGAGACAGCACCCACAGCACAGCAGCACAAACACACCAACTGTGGGTGGAGGAGGGCTGAGAAAGCTCGGCCTGTTCTGCAGGGCTCCTGCAGGCCGTGAGTACCTCAGACTCAGCTGTGAAGGATGGGCACAACTGAGTCAGTGACCTCCAGCTGAACTGAACAGAATCAACGGTCAAAGTGCAGCTGAACCTGAGCCGGCGCTGTGAAGGAGGGCTGACCCCCCCCCCCACAGCGGCGGGAGAGAAAACCATCGCTGCAGCTTTATTGGTGCTGAAGGAGCTCCTCCTCTGAATCAGGGCGACCTTTGCTTTAAAAAGCTCTAAATAATAATCGTAAATGAATCAGCTGCTGCATGTTGGCTCAGTTTGAGTGACATCACGACTCGCTTAATGTGAGACCCTCAGAACTGAAAGCACTTCCTTTTAAAACACTGACTGTTTATACACTCTTATATTGATGCTTCTGTTCTCTGGGCTGTGATGTGGATTCATTTTGGATTAATAACTCGAGCAGCTGCTGTAATTGTTGCATGTGTGCGTGTCGCTCTGTGCATTGTGAAACACGATGAATGTGGAATAAGTGCTTCCTTATCTGGCGCAGGAGGAAGTGCTGAGGGCGCTAACAGAGACGGTTACTGGGTCACAGCGGCAGTTACAGACGGGCCGCTGCCTCTCAGATGGATTTATGAGCAGATCTGGAAGTGCTGCAGCCAAAATAAACTGAAACCTGCAGCAGCTTCAGCATCTGCAGCAGCTTCAGCATCTGCAGCAGTTTCAGCATCTGCAGCAGTTTCAGCATCTGCAGCAGCTTCAACATCTGCAGCAGTTTCAGCATCTGTGAGTGGAGGCGGTCAGAGTGGTGATGGAGTCCGGCTCTCTATCTAAACGTCTTGCTGAGTCTCTGCATCCGCCCATCATCTTTAGTAACCAACAGCCAATGAAACCCCGCCCCCTCTCTCCCCACAGGGTCACATGACTCTGCCAACCTTCTCACTCACCCACAGCTTGATTTCCCTGTTGCCCCCCCCCCCTCCGTATCGATTACCCTGACAAGGACATTATGCCTGATGTATGACAGTACATGGAGGAGAGACAATGGAGGGCAGAGAGCTGAGTGATCATCACCTCGAGGTGTTCGAGGCTCCTTCTGTGCACGATGTATTTACAGTCGTGTGTGTCTTTGTACAAACAGTTCAAACGGTGGAGAAGTCGGTTCAGCCGTGAAGCCTCATGGCCTCATTCAAATATAGGCTGTAATAATAATCATCAATAATATGCGTGTGGAAACACTCTTAGCCGGCACATCCACAGCGTGGCAGCACCACCTCATCACAGGTCCTTTCTATGCTGTCTTCATAGTAGAAGCTAAAAAGAGCCTAAAGACTGAGGCCTATGATGGTGAAACTATTTCAAGCCATTCCTCCAACTCAAAAGTTATTCAAAGCACCTTCATTAACAGCACACTGGACTAAAGGAAATACAGTTTCTGTTGGATTAAAACTGCTGTAAAAACACAGCAGTTCTCCACCAATCAGAAATAAGACCTGCAGGAAATGTCCCCGGGGACCAGGAAGCATGCATCTCATTTGCCTAATCCTGCAGTGGAAACGTTGGAGAGTAATGAGCTTTGTAAGGGGACTAAAGTTCAGGCTACTTCTGGGTGGAAATGTGGCTCCCAGGAAGTACCAACCACAGGAGGACTTGGAGGTACAAGAACTTCCTGCAGACGCTGTTTCCTCTGGGAGAACCCCACACAGAGGAAGGGAGAACCTCCAGTGGTTCCTGAAGGTCCCGTGGACAGAAAGGGTTAACGGGAGTCCTGCTGTCACGTATGTTTGGTTTACAGGGGAGCTTCAAGTTTCACCTGTTGACATCAGCTCCACTGCACATGCATGCTGTGTGAGATGGGGCCTTGCAGTACCGGCGCTCTTTCATTCACCTTCTGATGCAGAGCTGCACACAATTCACCGACCTGTTGGTTCCATCGAGGCGACCGCTTCAAAGCCGGGTCAGATATTAAACATACAAAGATCTGAGCGCGCAGACTAAAGTCCATAAAACATTAAAAAAAACCTTAAATAATCCATGAAGCATGCACACATCCACTGATAATATACTCTGAGAGTGAGCATGTGTTTGGCTACGAGGGAAACACATCATGAGCTGAGTGTTCATTAATATTTAACAGCCTGGTGGCCCGAGAGATAAAAGAAGCATGCAGCCTGTTAGATCCTGCCTTTGGTGGTATAAATATCAAACTCTCCCCACGGACCACGGAGGGGAGGGCGGGACGGACCGGGCAGGACGACACCACAGATCTCACAGACCCTCGTCTGTTCTGGATCCTGTTCTGCTCACACAAAGATTTCTTTAAATCTTTAAATGTTACAGTCAAACTCTTCAGACTGCAGTTTGTACCAAACAGGACGAACATCTGTAAACCTGGGAAGGAGCTCTGTGATGGATGGATGATGGATGATGGATGGATGATGGAGGATGGATGGATGATGGATGGAGGATGGATGGATGGATGGATGATGGATGATGGATGGATGGAGGATGGATGGATGATGGATGGATGGATGATGGATGGAGGATGGATGGATG
>VUQK01025027.1:0-12843 GCA_015106715.1 Bujurquina vittata
TGCTTTCCCCTCCTGAGTCGCCTGACGGTTTGCCAGAACCGCTTCGATGCTGTCCGAAAGTCTTTTTCCATGGCCTTAGCAATATTTAAAAAATATATAAAATACACAATCTGTGAAATTAATTTAATTATACCTTTTTAAAGTTTACTAACACTTGGAGCTGTTACATACTCATAACAAAAAAAACATAATTTTTTTTGGTAAAACTTCCCTAATTACACAACATATCTGTTAATCAACAAACAAATCCACATGAAATTACAGAATTTATAAGTCTTTCACTTCATTTTTTGTGCCATTTTCATTAAATACATAAAAATTTAGTCATGCATTTACGTTGTTTCACCACAATTTAAGTTTCACGTTTTAAATAAACAGGACATATCTGTGAAATTATATTTCATCAGGCTGAAGCATCTGTGATGCCATGCTGAGCATTGCTGGTCGCTATCAGAACTTACCGCAATTAGCACGGTGCAGCATTGTATATGCACCTTAGTACAGTACATACAGAGTACACTGCACATACTGCACCTTTATTGTTCATATAAAAACCGAATAAATTAGTTTTAGGGTGCATGCAAAGCCTTCTGCCAATTGGTTTGTAATTATATATTCCACGTGAAAGATGTATGCTAATCCCTGGTGATGATACATGAACTATATGAGGTTTGCCAGACAAAGCAGCTCGGTAGCTTATACGAACAGGATCCACCAAGGACCCAGGTGCCTGCTTCCGCTCATTACACCTCACCTAGGTTCTGTGTTGCATTTTTAATGAAACTGAGCGGGAGCAACAGCTTTCATTTCACAGCTCACATTCCTTTGCACAGCAAAGTCATCTGTCAGAGATGATAAACTCCAATTTAGTGAGAGGTCATGTGAAATATTAACAAGGGCCTCCAGCAAACCACCCCAATCAATTCCAAACTGATATATTCATAAATCAATGCGATGGGGTTGAAAGACAAAATGCTTCTTTGCTGTGAGGTAGATTGGCATATTGAGTTTTTGGAGCAAATTAAGATTTACCTTTCATTTGGGCTATGTCTTTATGTTCATGGAAAACAAAATGAATAAACAAAATTCAGCATTCTCTGATTTGCCTCCAGGTGTAACGTTGCATTGAGCTCAACAGTATCTTGCTGCAGCGTTTCTTGCCTTGAGTGGGACATACAGTACTGTATGTGATGCTCTGTGATTTCTTTATGTATGCATTCAGCTGAGTTTGTTTAGCTTTTAGAAGGAAGGAAAAGTACAATCTTTCTACTTGAAATAAAACATCGACTTTATAAGCGAAATGAACAAAACCCTTGATCAGTTTTGGATACTCATACAGATGTGATATATGTGAGTTAGTTTGCGGACTTTTTGATATTTCTGTGCTTGAACAAACCAAAACAACTTTGCAGAGATTGTGTTGATGTGCAACAACTTTTTGGACAAAGACATTTGCTGCTTGCACCAATGAAAACTAGACTGGCCAGGATTTTGTGTAGTAGATTTATATAAATTTAAAAGGCTTCTATTCTTAAATGTTGGTGATTTTCCCCGCACAAATTGGTCATTGATAAAGAAAAGCAACAACAAAGAGACATGAGATTGAATCATATCAATGTTTTCATTTAAAATGTATTATTTGTCTTGACGTAGCATTACTCATGGTGCCCCAACTCTTCTTTGCATGAGCTGCGATTCTATACTAGCCTAATATGATACAGTGACTTATCACAACCAGTCACAATTACTCTAATGGAGAGGGGTTGATCTGAGTTTCTTCTTTTTGAAAACTCAAACGAGTCCACTTCGAATCCTTAAGTTTTGATGATTTGGGGTTACATCACCAAAATCATACTGAATCAGTAACTGGTTGCTCCGAGGAACTTCAAATGTCTAATATTTCTTTATTTTAATGAGCTGATATGAGTGAAAACTAAAATGCAGAACAGTTACTTAATTTTCCTTTAGCCTGCACTGACTAAACCGGGAAGTGTTTCAGCATTTATCGTGTCATAGCACCTTGTGGCTAAAACTGCCTTCTTATAAGTTACTAATCCTGAAACATGAAAGTTCTAAACTACATGAAATCTAATGGGGAAGCCTGTGATAAGGTGCACTTTGCTTACACAGGTTTAAGCCCAATGACTCTGAAAAACTACATATTTAGTCTATAAATCAGCATGCTCAAATTAGTGTCTTGCAGCAGAAACTACAATTAAAAAAATCATCAAGCCAGAGAGTTGCATTAATGCATGAAATGTGTCTGCACTTGTTCTGTATCTGTGATTGTGAGTACAAGGTTGAAGCACCTTGAGTTTTTCTCCGCAGTATAAACCAGAGTGTTAAATAAGATTTATCAGAGCCGCCTCGGCTAGGGTTTAGAGGCCATTTCCCCCCGAATCCCACTGTGGGCCCTCTGTGGCCCCCATCAGCCAACTTGTAAATAAATCAACCAAACCGTATGGCCCTCGTCTTTTGAGATTCAATTTACCTCACAACCGCTGAGCTGCTGTGCACGTCTCTCACATCAGGAGACAGCAGCGAGCTGGACAGTTAGAGTTTAAAGAGAGGGGGGGAGGGTGAGTTGGTGAGGCAGGCTTATGCATAGTGAGTCTTGAGTTTGACAAGTTCCAGCATCCGCCTCCACTCTCTGTTTGACAGGGGGAAATGAGTTGGAATTGGAGCTTTGTCAGGCAGTCACAGTTGGTAATTAGTTTCTAGCCTTTCAATTGAAATGTGCCAGGAGACAGCGCAGGTAACACTTAAGGCATTTGCCATCACTGAAAGAGTGATCAAAGCCATTCAGTCAGCTCGACATGTTCCATTCAGAGGGGGCTGTAGACAGGAGTTTTTTAATACCCACAGTGACTGAGCAGTATGGCCCCTGCTGGCCTTTTTAGTATAATAATTAGACTCAATTTGTTTACATGCACTTATTAAGTCATGCATCATGTTAATAAGACATTTTATGTTTAATTAGAGTTGTTTGCTTGCCATTGTATTTTTCAGTCAACACAGACGCTGTGATAGTTACCGGGGGCATTTAGATAAAAGAATACATCATGATTTTGCATCGCGCACGTTTTACACGTTCTTACTCCAGGTTAGGGGAAAAGCCGGATCATGCACATTAGTCTTTTAGACTCATTGCACCACACACACCTCTATTGAAAATATTTCCACTTTCAGATATTTTAAGCCATTTTCAATTTAAGGAAAGAAATCAAATTCAGTTAACTGTTGTTGATGATGATGATGTCACCTTTGTTACTGTCCATGTTATTAATCTCGCCTACAAAGCTGTGATTTGTTTGGTTTAACACCTGCAGATACAGCTGACACGCTGAAGCCATCCTGCCACACTGAAACCACAGCAGTCTGGCGTTTTGGAAAACAGGCTTAGTATTTTTATTATTATAAACGAGAAGAACCCTATAAAAATCAATCTACTATCACGGGTCTGTTTCGTGGATGGAGTGTTGCTTTTACAACTAAAGCAAATCTTAAAATCACCTTTATTGTTGCAAAATGTCTTTCTTTTCTTCATTCTTTCTAGTTTTTTTCAAAGTGATTCAGCAGCTTGGATTGTGCTGGTAGATGCAATTTTGACAGAGCCAAGTTCTGGTCCCCTTCCACTCATTATGCTGAGCTACACTAATCACCTCCACATTTCAAGCACAGACCTGTGGGTGGGGGTGATTCGTATGGTGATGGTGGTGCTGATGGGTGGCCTGTCACTAAGAATTCTATTAACTGTTTTGATCAGCTGACATCAGTCCAGAAGAGCGTTTCCTGAATAATATACAGATGAAAGACAGGTAGTGGCACCTTTTATTTCACAATATCCCCTTTTATTTCCTTACTCTTTTGTATTGGGCCTTAATAATTTATAATGTGTTTTATTTTGTAGCACAATCTTTATTTAATTATGACACCACAATGACACCGAGTACTTTATGCTTCATTCTAATAGTGGCATTTTTTTTTATTTCACAATGTGTCTTTTCATTTCACGATGTCATTTTATTTTGTCACTATTTTGTTTTTTATAATAGTGGCACTTTCTAATTTATAATGACAGTATCAGTCTAAATCTTGTGAATGAGATTTTTCAGGAATGCTTTGAGCCAAAGGATGAACTGATTTGAATTTGCCAGCTATTGTGATTTTGGGAAACATATTTTGGCCATAATTCAAGATTTCACACAGATGTTAATTAGAATAAAGCAATAAAGTGACAACATTTTAAATCCCAAATGTTAAAGGTCAAGTCTGAAATTATATGTTTGATAAAATATATATATATATATATTTTTTATTTCAATGTAGAACACTTGGTGCTCGATGCTTTACACCTGCAGTGGGCTGGCATGAGATCTGCACCATTTTTTTTCCTATTCATGTGTTAATCAACACCTAGCTGTGCTGCCATGGCAGCTAAATTTCCACCAGCCACACAGAGGTATGAAGGCTGAGCAGGAAGAATGATTGAAAAGACTCATAAACTGAAAACAACACCTGAATGCACATTAATGGCAGAATTTCACTCCATGCTTAGTGGTGATCATCTAGTATTTCACAGGTTTTCACCTTGTTCAACTTGATGACAGAAAAAATATTGAGCCTAAATAAGATCTGACAGAATAGAATAAAAAACACATTGGTTTGAGTGGTGCTTCTTTTGGCTGCCTTTTTAACCTGCTGTATGCTATGTGTAATATTTTGTCCATTATTTCTTATTGCTGCTTTTAGATGTGTGTTGTGTGTTTTGGGAAATTGTAAATATTGACTTACTTGCACTGTACAAATGTTGCAAAGTCATCGTCAGTAAATCTGTTCTCAGATATCTCCATCCTCTGACAGCTGATCCTCTGCCACTTTTCTTGCCAGGACACCATTTTTGTGTCATAGAAAATACAAAAAGGATGTTCCAGTAGTGCACAAAAGGAACAAGATATTCTACAGATTCCAGCAGTAACTATGTGCGATAGGCTACCGTGACGTTGCAGTTATTGTGCACCATGCAGCAGAAGCAGCACTGCATTGAAGTCTGTCTGTCAACACAGCACGGCCATGTTTACACGTTGCAGCTGTTTACTGTCTTAAGGGGGCAGTGTCAAAAATATGAGGAAAAGCTCATAATGTTGGCAACTCGTGTTCATGTCTATGCTATTTTCATGCTTTTTACTCTTTGTGGTGAATTCCATCGTGGTTGTTTCCTGTTTTAAGGCTTTTCTGTTCTAATAATGCACATACTGTTGCATTTTTGAGGACTGCATTCAAGTGTGTCTCCATAGCTGTTGTGCCGGTTGAATTTCCAGTCCTCTCTGTGTAGCTGCTGGGTATGGACATACATGCTAGACGAGGCTACAAACAGCCAACACTTTCTACAGAATACTATGTCACACTCTGGAAAGGTCATGAGAGTTAAAACATACAGATAGACAAACATTCACATTTAAAGCCAATTTAAAATCACCAATTAATCTAGCGTGCAGGACTTTGGACTATGGGAGGAGGCCCAGAGTACCTGATGGGGACAGGGAAAACATGCAAACTCCATGCTGAAAGGCCCCAGGCAGACTGAAGTCAAACCAGTAACCTTCTTGCTGTGAGGCAACCATGATAACCACTGCACCACTGTATCACCTAACTTAATTTCCCAGAAAACACAGCCTTAAATTAGAACTGATCTTTGTTCTTTGATTATGAACAAAAACCACTGGTTAAGATGAAACTGTTAATAAAGTCATAATTTTCCTTAAAAAGCAGAAGTAGAATGATTCCTCTGTTATTTGTGAAGAAAATAGTCTTTAAAGCCTGATTTGAGGCAAATTTACCAAAACTTAAATACTATTATAACAGACACAATGAATTTGTTGTGTTTGAAAATATATTTCCAAAAAATAAATCTATAACAAAACCCTTTCCTTAATATTCTGAAGTCACTGAATGGTATCTTTTTGTTGCTCTATGTGGTAACAATGTAGTGCATGAAAACAGCTATTGTTACCAAGTGGAAAAAGCAATGTAGAGAATAAAGAGGGAAAAAAAGAGAATAAAACAAGTCTCCTTGTTGTTCTTCTGTAGGGCCACAAAATAGGAGTATCACTGGAGGATGTTATGAGTGGCAGATATTAGATATTTAATAAACAGACGATATCTACCTATCAGTCCATAAAAGCATCCTCAGGTAATATAAAAGCAAACATCCCACTTGGAGGGAGAGCAGAAACAGGATCAGTGAAGAGACCCAACGTGGGGATTTGCTTTCCAGTCTCTTTCTCTCACTGTTGCCCTTTCTGGGAAGTGCAGCAGTCTGTCAATAACTGTCAGAGGCTGTCTCAGTCAATCAGGCCCGTACGGTTGCTTGGGCCTCTGGTGTAACTGGAGGATCTAACAGAAACAACCTATAACTGACACAGCTCCAGATCTATGCACTGTAATCACCGGGGAGCCCACCTCTCAAACTGCAGCCTCACTTGTTGCCTGATAGTGGACACATGTGCGGTGTAATTGTTTTTCACACCATTCAACCTTTTAAAATTGATTACAGCCAATATATAAGGCTTTACTGGAAGCATACGCTGGGAGGGGGAATGGGGCGCAAAGTGACAGTGTCACGCTACAATGTGTACGTGTAAACAACGTGGCCGGCTCTTCTTTCATGCACTGTGGCTGCACGCATTGAGTCATCGCCCACAAAGAGAGTAATCCCCCCTGGGCTTTGACAGACCACCGTGCACATGAAAGAAAAAAAAAATATTTATTTATTTGCTTCTCAGTTACTTAACAGTAGCATCTGTTTTGATCTGCTGTCTCGTGTACATGAACATATGACCTTGTACATCCTGTTCACCGATGCTCATTTTGCCATGTTGTTCTTGGACAATGATGTTTTGCATTTTTAATAATAGATAAGTAGACAAACAATCAAAAGGTATGATCAACAGCTCTTAAGGAACATTATTAGGACTGGGGCATGTCTTTATGCCTAAGATTAATTGAGGTCATCAACTTCCTGTTTTGTTTGCAAATCGATGCCTGTGTTCGTTGTTTTATTGTAATTTAGTCAGCTAGTTCTTTGACTTATTTTACTGTCAGGAGTCCAGTTTCATCATAAAATAAATAAAACATAAATAAAACAAACCGCACAAATCAATAACAGAGCCCAAGAGTAAACCTTCATGAAAAGCTCCTGCTAAATATAAATTAAACAAAAGAAATCTACCGCTGCTTGTTAAAGGTTTAGCTTAGTTGTTTTGATACATTTTCTTGGACCTGTCATGTGTCATGATCTTTGTTGATAGGTGT
This sequence comes from Bujurquina vittata, assembly GCA_015106715.1. Lineage (NCBI taxonomy): Eukaryota > Metazoa > Chordata > Actinopteri > Cichliformes > Cichlidae > Bujurquina > Bujurquina vittata. The sequence continues at coordinate 7,315 of VUQK01025027.1, forward strand.
CCCTTATTAAAAACTGGGGATACATAAGGAAACACAGTAAAGAGATATAATGTGTTATTTTCATTTAGTGCTGTGTCACTACGGTCATGTGAAGTATTTTTAAAAAATGAAGAGCTATATCTCAGACTCTACAGGCCTTAGTTAACGTGTCAATTATTGAAGTTCATGACAGTACAATTAGAAAAAGACTGAACAAGTGTGGCTTGTTTGAAAGGGATGCTCCGCTTTAAAAAAGAGCATGGCAGCATGGATTAGGCTTGCAAAGTTGCATCTGGAGATGTTTGGTCTAAAAGGCATGTGGCCCATTTGATGAAAACCAAACACAGCATATCAGCACCGACACCTCATACCAACTGGTGGTGAAAGGGTAATGACTTGGGCTTCTTTTGCAGCCACAGGGCGTGGGTATCTGAGTCGACCATGAACTCCTCAGTATACCAAAGTATTCTAGAGTCAAATGTGAAGCTAAAGCTTTACTGAAATTGGGTCATGCAGCAGGACAATGATCCCAAGCACAGCAGGAAATCTACAACAGAAGGAGTGAAAAGGAAAAGACCTGATTGATTTCCACCTGATTGAAATACTGTCGTGGGACCTTAAATGAGCAACGTCAGCGACTGATAAAGAAATTGATGCTAAAGTTGATGCTACAAGTACATGTGGTGTACCGATTCTTTATAACAGAATGGATAGAATCCGATAAGAAATGCATTTTTCCAATAACTGACAATACCACATCATCCCTCTATACATTTATTATAACATTATGAAAATTAATCTCTTTATTATATTGGACGTAGGGCGATTTTTCCAGTAATGAAGCTTACTTTCCTAGTCATGATGTCATGATCCACTCCAGTTTAGTCTCTGTGCCCACAATAGTAATTTCTTCATCCTTTTTATCTGTGTTGCTTTCTCACATTTTTCTGTACAACACTTGTTGCTAGAACTTCATAATTATTCTTGAGCCTTTTACAGCTCTTGATCAGGACTGCAGCTGAAGATTGTGACACTAATGCCTCCTGTAGTGTTAATTACCAGTGCACAGCTACAGTAGCTGCTCAGTTGCTTGCTGTTGTGGCAACTGGTGTTATTGTGTGGCATACTGTACAATTTTGTATTTTTGGCTGCTCCCTTAAAGTGTGGTTATTCATTCAGTTTCAGAGTATATTTGTTGATGATTTGTATCCCAATACAACGTTTTTTAAAATGTTATTATGCATATCATTTCTAGCGGAAAAACACTTCTAAGGCCGACGTGAACAACCTTGGATTCGATTGCAAAGAGACACTCAGGAGAATTTTTAAGTACAACTGTTCCTGTGGCCATCACTACAACAGACTGAGATATGATAAACTGCAGCAAACATTTGTCTAGACCTGTAAATTAGAGACTAGGGGATTTGATTCACATTAAGTTCAGGGACTCAATATAATAAGCACAAGAACAACTCATCATTGTCAATAGCAGTGGGGAAGAAACCCCCTGATCCTGAGTGTCACTGACAACTCAGTTGCATACAATACAACTTTAATCAAACATTGTTTTATTAAACCTTTTTTTGGCCTCTGCACACCACCATGGTGGATTTTTTGAATCAAACAAGCAAGATGTGTTTGGAATGTGATTTTCAGTTTTAAGTCAAACCAGTTAAAGGTATTGGACAAACAACTATGTTTTGAAACAGTATTGTTTAAAAGTCTTTGCTAGGAAAATGGCACATAGGTACAGCAATTTATTGAAATGTGCAAACATACACAAAAAATACAGTATATAAGGCACAATTTGGACTTTGTACAATTCTAACAAGCTTGAAAATCAATATTTGATGCAGCCACCTTTACTCGTTAATACAGCCTGAACTCTTTGAGACATGTTTTCAGATGATGTCTTTAGGTGGTCTTCCAAAAGAGTTCTCCAGGCTGTCAAGATGATCCCACACTGCTTCAATAATGTTGAGGTCCAGGCTCTGGGGAGGCCAATCAATGGCTGATAGAGTTTGACTGTACTTGAGTATTCATTTTTCTGACTACTTTTTACTTTTACTTCATACATTACACACATACAGTATTCTGTACTTTCTACTTACTACATTTTCAAACAGATTTGTTACTTTATGTTTAACATGTCTGAGAAACGTTTGCTGACACTGCGCCTTAAAGCATCAGGTTCGAAGAGTAAATGAAACAATAAGAGACAATCATACTGGCTTATCCTCCGTCACCGGGGCTTATCACATACAAAGAGATTAAAAAGGCAAAACCATATTATTTACTGTATGTATCATGTAAAGTGCTATACTCAGGTGTCCATAAGTTGTGCTCGTGGTAAAGTAAGTAAGTAAAGAACCAGTAATTCAACTTTTCCCAAAGTATTTTTTAACACGAGTAGTAGTACTTTTACTTAAGTACAGAATGTCTGTACTTTTGCCACCTCTGCTGATCAGTTTTGCTGCATTTAGCTGAATCTAAGCAGAGAGTACATTTCTGTATGCTTCAGAGTTCATCCTCCTAGCATTCACACTATTAATAAACACTAATGATGCTCTTCCATTTGCAGTGGTTCCCCCTCTGTCAGGCCAGTAACGATGGGCAGGGTGGGACAACCTTAGTTACATACATGCCACAACATTGCTCCCACCATGTTTGACAGATGATGTGGTTTGCTTTGGATCATGAGCTATTTCTCTCCATATTTTTCTTTTCCTGTCATTCTGGTTACACTGCGCAGATTATTTTAAAGAAGTGTGCAGGCTCTTTTTTTCTGGTAAAGTCTAATCTGGCCTTCCCGTTCTTGAGTGCAACCAGTGGTTTTCACCATGTTATAAACTGTATTTACATTTATGAAGGCATCGCTAAATTGTGGACTTTAAAACGGTACGCCCAACACTGTTTTTAACTTGGCTACAAATCGTGAAGGTTTTTTTTTCCCTTTTTCACCTAAGAAAGAATTCTGCAAACATCTACATTAGTTGTCTTCTGTGGTCTTCCAGACACAGAGGTCATCCAAAGGACTGTGGCTGTGGTGAATGGTGGTGGATAATTTATGGATCCTCTGCACCACTTTTGGGAGCTTAACATTGTTTCTAACATCTGTTTCAGCCCTGCTGCCACAAGGACAAAATCTTTCAAATCAGTAATTTTATTTTTAATCTCCTTATTGTTGTTTGTTCTTAACTTTCTGAACTAATTTTGTTCTCATATTTTATTCACATATATATGAGGTCATTTGTTTTGGCTGATGTAACCCAATAGTTTCCCAGCTTTTGGGTTAAATAAAGTATTTCTTAGCTTATCTTATGACAGTAAACCAATGAACACAAATAACTGAACATGTCCAATTATTACAAGTATTTTGATTAGCAATTCCACTGCTGACATTTTTCTTAAATATTTTTAATCTCTGAAATATGAGACAAATGTGTTCAACCAGTCTTCCACAAGACAAGAAGCAGTGAATTTAGACATGATGGCGATCAATCAGTTGAGAAAATGAGCCATGAGAGACGGCTAATGAACAATGTTACGCATAAAAGAATAAAATGAGAAAAAAACAAGCAATAATTAAAAATAAATGGGATGATATTTTCCCAAGGTCTGTTGTTTTCGCTTAACTCTTGTCTGAAAACATAGCTTTCTACAGTCACTTGAATGCAGACATGTGGTAGTCTTGCTGCTCACACAAACATAATGGAATGATACATCTATTCGCTTTTACAAAAAATATAACAAATGTGCTTTGATAGATTATTCTTTGTATCTCAAGCATGTCTGTTGACTTTCATATTGTGCTGGAATAAATCAAAACTGCACACTTATCCTCAAAATGCAGATGGTAATTTAAAGCATGCACGGCTTAGAATGCAAAATGACCGATCCTTTGAGCTTCAAATCTGATTTATCTTAGGGTTCACATTGAGGTTAGAGCGAGCGTGAATTTATCCTAAAATATCACAAATGGGCGTGTGTGTTTGGGAGCATTTTTCACCCGAGCCTCTGTCCTTTCAGTGTCTTCAGCACCTATGTTCTGGAGTTCACTCAGCGGTCTCCCAGTCCTGCCGTGTGCAAAGCCTTTTGCTGCATTTTTTTTTGTTCAGACACTCTTTCTCCTTTAGTGTCAAGGATTAGTCTGACATCTCCTGACTCCCAGCCTTTCAAATGAGTTGGACTCCTGCTGAAAGGCTGAGAGGGTGCTCACCATGTAAAGCCTGATACCCACACTGCTGACACTCCTCATGCTTGCCCTCCTCCTACTTTTTCTCCTGCAAAAAAAGAGAAGTCCCCAGTGATCCCATGGATGTGAAAGGAAGAATGTGTGATTTCAAAGCACTAAGGCTGTGGAGCGGCTGTGGAGCGGCTGTGGGAGACGTGATGTCCAACTCCGTCAAGAGGCCCAACAAGGAAAAGCATAAGTGCTGTCAGCTTGTTTTTACAGGATCTCTTCTTTTTCGAGATCTGTTTTAGTAGGGTTTGCAACTGATGCAAAGGCTGGGTGTCAATCCAGTGGCAAGACCAAGCTAAAGCAGAGTGTTAAAACTTCATGCACCATGTCGTGGAGTTTGGAGCGGCGCACCAGACATCGCCCACAGCAAACAAGCTAGCGAACAAGCTCCCATTGACGAATTTCTTCAGGTTGATCTAAGTAACAGGCAGGGTGCTGTGACAAAGTTCCAAATTAATGTGGGTACAAGTTAGAATAAAGTCAAGATAAAGCAGCTGGATACTGCTGAAAGCACTTTTTTGCTTGTGAGTTTTGTCAGAGGGCTCATTCAGTGAATGCTCTGACACAGTGAACTGGATGCAAGGCCTCAAACTGTGTTCCCCTTCCTGTTTGTTCAGATTCATTCTGAATCATGTCAACAACAGTTGTAATTGAAATTGTGACATATTACAAATATTTTCACCCTCACATTCTTTCAACATTGGTCATCATTGGGGATGACCCTAACTTTACCCCTATCTAAACCCCATAGTGTGGAGAATGGCAAAAATGATTATTTGTGGAAAAATAGCTTACAACCTGTGACCATTAGAATGATGAGTTTACAACAGTTAAAACACACACACCTAGTTGTGTAGCCATGCTCACACAATCAACTGTACCTGCAGTCTTTTTAATGACTAGCAGGGAGAAACTCCTCTCGTTTCTAAAAGACCTCAGGTTGTAGAAAAATCTGTGGAATAATGACTTCATTTGTTTTTTGTGAACTCAGTAAATACTCAGTAACAATGAGTTGTGGTCTAAATTGATTGTTTAAAGTCATAATGTGCATTTTGCCAATTATGGTCCCAATTAGTGTAAAAAATGAGGGTAAAACAGTGATTTACAACTTGTTAGTCTTGGGGCAGATCTTTGCTTGTCACATCCAATTTCAAATTGCCAAGATGCTGTCTGCAAAAGCCAGTGTTGTAGTACTCGAGATCGGTCTTGGTGTCGAGACCGGTCTCGAGACCGCTTTTTGATGGTCTTGGTCTTGTCATGGACTCGACGTCATTTGGTCTCGGTCTTGTCATGGACTCGGACGTTGC
>VUQK01025028.1:8996-36834 GCA_015106715.1 Bujurquina vittata
TCAGCTGGAACCAGCTTTCCACCGGGGGGGTGGGGGGGCTGGCAGAGATCTGAGACAGCTGCACTGTGCTGACTGTCAGCTGATGGCTCCATGTGACATCAAGGACTGAAACTCAGAGTTTAAAAGGGGAAAGAAGAAGCTGTTCTCCAACTGAAGATTATCTCTACTGTTTACACGTCAGTCACTCCTGAAGCTGGTCCTGAGATGGAGTGTTTCCATTTTTACACCAGAGTCTACGGGGACCGACTCACTGCTGGAGCCTCTGCTGGACGTTAGAGGAACTGCAGGTTTTGACGGACGGCGGGATGCATCAACATCTGGAGTTGGAAACTGAAACTCGTGTACCAAAAACTCCACCCTCTGACATAAACGCGGTCACTTGTGGCTCCATAAACCCAACATGGCGGCAGCAAACCTGCAGCGTGCCTGCAGTGATCTTTTATTTACAGGCTATGGCGGCACCAGATTGGACGTTTAAAAGGACAAAATGTGTTGCTTTGTGTTTTCACAGTGATCTGTGAGAGTACTGATGCACCAAGTACTCTAACGACCTTCAAACGAGACCAAAAGCACCGAAGCTGTGAAACAAAGATGAACTCGTGACCCAAATCAACCACTTCCATCTGGATGCAGACTGAATGCGAACTTAAATGTTAAACAGTTGTAACAGTTATTCTTCCACTTCCTGTTTCCCTCCAACGTCGTCCAGCCCCCCGACTCCAACGGGCACAAAGGAGCTGGAGGGCTGAAGTTTATTCTGCATTAGTCAACACTTGTTTTCTTTCTAATCTCTCATTCAGCAGTTAAATCGATCTCTGCGAGCACGCCGTCTCTCTCCACTCCAACGGCAGAATTTAATTGAGAACACCGCCGCCCGCTCCACGGCCACAGCTAAGGTCACTGCCGGCACTGCTGATCCGGCGAGCGGACCGGATTATCCACACTCATTATGTACTCGGGTTTGATAGCGGGCCTTTGAGATAACGGGCCTGCTGAAAAACACATTAGTAGCTGTTCAGATTTCCATCAGTGCAGCTGCCAGACGTTTCCTTTGTTTACACGCCATTTACCAGCGAGGCTCTTCAGGCCGGGAAGGTGGCGAGGAGACGCACGGCGGCAGTTTGGCCTTTTCCCTTCCAGTGAGACAGAAACACTCACACTCCACTGGAATAACACCTCCTTAAAAAAGGACGCAGAAGCATCCAGAATCCCACCATGGGGTCCATTTAGAGGTTCAATCACATCCAGCAGGCAGGCTGACTGTGGTCATCTCATCTCACTCAAACCCCCAGTTCTTTCAAAATAAAAGCTTTTGGTAGAAGGAAGGAAAACAGATAAAACTTTCACAGATTTAGAGACTTCCAGCTTTCCAAAACCCAGGACCATTACAGAGAGAGATTATTCCAGCTTTATTAGGAGAGATTATATACGTGGTACAGAGAGAGCATCCAGGTGAGACCACCTCAGATTGAAGATTCTGACTGAAGAGGAAAAATATTCACGGATCAGAACCTCCAAAGTGTCCTTGGCTGCAGTCGCCGTGTAAATGGTCGCTCCTGGCAGCGGGACAGCTTATCAACAGGGGCACACAGGACAGAGTCTGGACCCCCGCCCGCGGTTTGGCAAAAGGAGCCACGAGGGACCGAGGCCCCCGCCGCCCCACATGCAGAGGTGGAGGCTCAGCCAGCGCGGAAATACGGCCACCGGGTGGCTGCGACCCAGCAGGGGGGGATCATCACGGGGTACTCTGAGGTGGAGGTGAGACCTGTCCTAACCTTTCAGTATCACAGCAGATATGAAGCTGAAGCTCACAGGAACAATCTGCATGGCTTCAGCTGCTTAAACGCCAACTTTGTCAAAGTTGGGTTCACCACCGTTTGCTTCATTACCAGCAGGAACAGAGCTGGAAAACCTGGATCCTCTCAGCAGAAGCTCAGTCTTTGGTCCTTCGCCCTTTTCAGAGTCGCTCCTCTTCAAACTACGACTTCATGAAGCTGAAGATCTGAAGAAGCTAAAATATGAAACCAACTTGTTGAGCTCATTAAAATGCATCCAAGCGCAGTTTCAGTGTTTTAGTCGGTGCCGTCACATGTGGCTTAAAAATGCTCAGCTTCAGGCTTCGCTAGCTAATTACAGAGTCTATAATTTCATGTTATTCAGCCCTCCTGAGCATCATTAGTAATTATCAACAGATCAATAAGTGACTCCAGCTGATTAACTCGAGTAATTAAAGCAGGTTCATGTAGTTTTAAATGAAAGCAGACTTCTGTTTGTCTCCACCTGATGTTCACGGTTTGCTTTTTACCTTTAAAAGGAAGAAAAATCCATGAAATCGAAGTCGGGCAGTCGTGCTTCAGAGGTTCAGTGTCTCCATGCTTCAGCAGAGCTTCAGCGCTCCTCCTCCTCCTCCCGCCTTCCAGCTGATAACAATCACATTAAAATGTTCATTATGCGGCCGGACGGGGATCTCGGCCACAGCGTGCAGCGCAGCGCCTCATTTCCTCTCGTCTGATCATGTGGTCAGTCTCCGCCCGTCACACCGTCAGCGGACAATAAATCCATTTAAATGCAAATCAAACACGCCCCGAGTCTAATTTTCCCCGTGTAGCTCGGACTTCATTGGAATGTGACGAGCTGCTGATCCCACAGCAGGAAGCGTCCAAAAGAAGAGCTGAAACGGTTATTCAGCTTATTGGCCGGTGGACTGATGAGTGATCAAACACCGGGAGATGATACAGCTGTTCTGTTTGTAACTGTCACAGTAATTATTCACCATCCAAATTCTGTTAATTTGACTTTTTAAATGCACCAACTTAAAGCTTCCTTCATGGTGACCTCATAAACGCACGAGTGTTGTTACATTTTAGAACCAAGTCGGTTTAAACTGCTGCTGACAGGCTTTTAATTTGAAATGAACGTACAGGAAACTACATGCACTCAGATGCCACTTTATTAGGTACACCAGTTAACCTGCTTGGTAATGTAAATATCAGACAGGCCGGTCTGAGTGCTGCTGATCTGCTGGCATTTTCCCACAAACGTGTCCGGGTTTACACAGAAGGTCTGAAGAGAGAGTCTCCAGTGAGCAAAATGCCTGGTTGATGTCAGAGGTCGGAGGTCAAAGGAGTATGGACAGACTGCTTCAAGCAGAAGGACGTCAACAGGAACTCAAATAATCCCTCGTTACAACCAATCTCTGCAGAAGCATCTCTGAGCACAGATGGGAGCAGACGGGCGGCAGCAGCAGAAGACCACCGCGGGTGCCTCTCGGGTCAGGCTGCTGCTGGTGTGATGGTTTTTTTAGCACACTCTGGGCTCCTTAGTACCAGCTGAGCGCCATTCAAACATCTACCTGAGTGCTGACCACGGCCGTCCGTTTATGACCTCAGCGTCCCGTCTCCTGGTGGTAACACACCGTGGCGAGAAGCTCAGATCGTCTCAGACTTGAACGTGACAGTGAGTCGCAGATCTGAATCCAGCAGAGCACCTTTGGGATGTGGTGGAACGGGAGATTAGCATCGTGGATGCAGCCGACACATCTGCAGCAGCTGTGCGATGCTGTCATGGCAACATGGACCAAAACATGTGAGGAATGTTTTCAGCAGCCTGACGAACGTGAGCAATCAAAGCAGCTCTGAAGGATCTGATGAAGGTGGTTAAAGTGTACGATTTTATCAAAAGCACCATCACACAAAGTGAAACACTGATTGTTGGAGTATTTGGTCAGTGAAGGGGGGGTCATGCTAATGTTTTAGCTGCTTTGACAAACTATTATTATAGTATTATTATAGTTAGGATATCCTAACCCATCTTCCAGATATGGCAAAATTTAAGCCTTAAAATGTGGTGTCCACAGTGGGCGTCCCCTTCCACCAGCTCATCAGGAGGGACCCCAAGGCGTTCCCAGGCCAGTCGAGAGATATAATCTCTCCAGCGTGTCCTGGGTCTGCTCCGGGGCCTCCTCCCGGTGGGACATACCCGGAACACCTCAACCATGAGGCGGCCAGGACGCATCCTAATCAGATGTCTGAGCCTCCTCAACTGGCTCCTCTCGATGTGGAGGAGCAGCGGCTCTAATCTGAGCCCCTCCCAGATGGCCGCACTCCTCACCCTATCACTAAGGTGAGGAGTGCAGGTGCCTCCTTCCATCTTCCATATACAGTCTGTGTTTGTGTTTGCAAACAAAGACAAAATGACTGCGAGCTCTTCCTCCTCTGCACAAACGACTCAATTCTTTTCTAAATGAATCCGTGATGCTGATTATGGCTCCCTGACAAGCTCAGAATCAGTCACAGTTTCACTGCAGAGAAAGATAAAAGTGTTTACTCAGTAAATGAACCCAAAGACACAAACTTTAATTATACAAACACAAACGGTGACAATAGCTCTTGAATCGATCTGCAGCAGCGGCTCTAATCACCGCCTTTCTGTGGCGGCCTGCTGCCTTCGGCGTCTTTGATTTCTCCCTTTTTTTATACGCAGGAGACAAAAACAGGAAATCTCAGCAGCAGCTCCGAACTTGGATTTGTTTATCATCTCAATTAACTTTTCAGCAAAAGTGCCCAGAAGATATTTCACCGCCTGAATGCCAAAGCAGAAACAGAACTGAGTCGAGCCTGCTGCGAGTCTCCGCCTATCACCGCCGTCCTCGCCGAGGTTTCAATCGCCTATCTTTGCTAATTGGGTTTTCAGAAGTGACGGAGCCGCCGTGCTGCTCGCATGAATGTGAGATCATAAAAACGTGCCTCCTTTTTAACGTGATTTACTGAAACGTGATCGGAGCTGCTGCGACGCTGCCTGCTGTTCACCACCGCGGCACCTCTCCATGAGAAATAAAAAGATCAAATCTCACCCCTCCTGCTCTTATTACGACTTAAACGGCGTGTCGGCTCAGCTCGTGTGACTTCACACTGAAGTTTAGGATTCCTGCCTTTATTTCCCTCCTGCAGCATCACACTAAAATGTTGCTATAGAGACTCGTCACTCGATCACAGCAGCAGCTCGCAGCCCACACAGCCGGAGATCCGCTATGTAAATGAACTCAAGAAGAAGAAGGAGCCTGATGTGACTCCGTCCTCTTGGGTTTGTAAGAGACTCACAGGTCAGACCTCCCGGTTTTTAATAAAAGCTCACTTTGCGCATCCAGAGGTGAGGATTCCCCTCACCATCCACAGCAAGGACGAGGCCCTGAAGGCGAGCTTTTATACTGAAGGGACATCTGAGCTTCCTGTTCCAGTTCCAGGCCAGCTCCAAGATCAGAGTGAGAGCAGTTCTGACACATGGACCTGTCTTGATTTGGACCTTTATTCATCCAAACCACAGACTGGATATAAAAGTTGGAGGTAGCCACTGTGACATCAGTCGCTGGGTTCTGATCTCTGTACAGAAACTATAACAGGTGCAGTTTGTTGGAGACAGAAGTGGCCACATGTGGATGGGAGGGTGGAGCCAAAGTGGCCACACGTGGATGAGTGGGAGGAGTCAAAGGCTACGTTCACACTGCAGCCTGAAGTGACCCAATTCTGATTTTTATTGCCCTCATGTGACCTGTATCCAATATTTTCATGACAGTCTGAACAACACAGATCACAGGACACAGAGTGCGTACGGCCGGGCCGCATTTAACCGAACTGCGTGTCACTGATACTCGACAAACGTCACTTTTCTGCGTCCCGTGTTACGCGCACGCATGAAGGAAAACAAGCTTACTTCCGTAAACACTGAGCACGCTCGTTACGTGTGATGTCATCGCGTTCTCTGCTGTGCATGCGGGACACTTTCAGGTTCATCTGCAGTTCACACACAGATCACATCCAAGACGCATGTATTTGGAAATGTGAATGACCACGAAAAAAAAAAAAAAAAATCGGAATTGGGTCACTTCAGCCGGCAGTAGCCAAAGTGGCTATCGTGCTAAAGAGTGAGTGAGAAAAACTGGACTAAACATCAGCGGTAGAAACTGGACTTGTATGTTGCAGTGCTTTAAAGTGCATTCAGGTTCACTAATGCAGGTCATTATTACTGCAGCGCTAAATTAGCCCCCACAGGTGAAGGAGCAGGAGCCGCTCCACCTCCTGCTGCTGAAAGCATCTCCTGTGTTTCAGGTTTCCCTCAGCTCTTGGAAACACGTTGGCATGTTTCCTGCAATGATAGCCGTCACCCGTGAGCTCATTAATGTGCGGCCGTAATGTCGGATGCAGGCAGGCGCCGGTTCTCTCTGAGCACCTCTGTAGTCCAAACTGGAGCCATTACAAGAAGCAGAGTTATCGGTCGGCAGCTCCTGTTTGCAGACGTCTCAGTTAGAACTGGATTACTAAAACTAATGAAAACCTACATCTGAAGACCCTAAATCTCATTCTGAATGGGGTTTTTTGATTTTTCCAGCTGAATTCTCCCATTACAGTCCACATCCTTTAATTTCACACAGAATGATGGATTAAATCTCCCCGGTAACATTAATCCCGTTGGAAAAAGGTTTCAAAGCTTCTCATGATTCGTTCATCTGAGAAAACCGAGCATCTTTAATCTCCCCTCCTCGTCCCTCAGCGTTTATCGGAGGCCAAACAAAATCACGGAGTGAAGCAGGAACGATCTGAACGTCATTGAGAAGAAATGTGGCTCGGGGGCGTCGCTTTAATGAAGACGTTTATTTGCTGAGAGAACGGCTCGCACCTTCAGCGAGAGCGGAGAATATTGACCAGCGGCGGCAACCAGCACATACCTCTGAAAGGTCAAACTCTATATTAAAAAATGAAGAGCCGGGGAGAAATTATAGAGCCGCTGCTGCGTCCACTGATCATCTGAGCTCTGCTCTCCTAATCGCAGATAATAAGAGGATGAAAAATGGCAGAAGGAGCAGCAGCAGACGTTATTGGTGCTGATTAAATGGCCGGTTAGCGTCTGAATGAGCGGGTCGGCCTGGAGCTCGGCCACGTTCACACCGAGGAGTTAAAAATCAGATGTGGGACCGGCCGAGGAACGAGGAGGACGTGCCTGAAAAGTCACAAAAGAAAACTGTGCAGACCGAAACGTCTGATGGGAACTGGCTCCCAGGAAAACCTGGATGTTCAGGAAAGGCGGAACTGTCTGAAAACCAGGACCGACCCTGGCAACCAATTCACAGGTTATTTAAAAGACGAATTTAAAGAAAAGATCAGACTGCTGTGTGTGTATGAAACCACACATGCTGCATGCTGCTGAAACGTGCTGCACAAACACGATGTCCTGCTAACAGCGTTAGCATTAGCGGACCACCTCGCTCTGGTCACATGATCACGTGGGGGTTTTGGGGGCTGCAGGCACAGACTGTCACAGTTTGAACCAGCAGCCAAATGCAGAGCAGCATTAATAAGAGGAGGATAATCCGTGCGTCTGGTGCCCACTAGCAAAAGCAGCAGTGCTTAAACATCAGTCACATCCCGACTGGAACGTGGAAAACTGGATTCAACTGTTTACAGTAAAAGCTGGACTGAGATGTCTGAGGAAGATCAGACCAAGACCTTCTGATGTGAAACTGGACTGAAGGTCTTTGTGGAAAGCTGGATTCAACTACAAGTGTAGAGCTGGACCAAGGGAGACCGAGGAACACGGGAAACTGGACTCAGTGGTACTGAAGAAAGCTGTGGAGCCATAATGAGCGCTGAAGGTCCTAACAGCATGCATTACAAATACTCGAGTATGTGGGTATCGGATTCTTGGTGATTTGCTGGTTCGAGTTCCACGCTGACTAAAGCAGGATTTTCAACCACGAGCTGGTCTGAGCAGGTTAAATCTTCTTCCTTTGTCACTGTGTCGAGTTTTGTGCTTAAACGTGTCTTTGTGCGGCCGAATTATGAATCAAATCATGATCTCTCTTCAGCACGAACCTCATCAGCGTCATTTGATCGATTTCTGTCCAATTGCGTCTGTGACGTCCCCAAAAACAGTTTCCTTTCAGAGTGCTGAGGTTCTGACCCACTTAGGAAAGTCCGTGTTCCGGCTCACGGCTGATGCTAGAGAGAGAAGGAAAGTGGGCAAAAATGAAGTCATTTCAAACCATGATTTAGTCATTTGATGGCACAAATTATTAATCTGAGGGAACGAATCAGGTCATTTCAGGGTAAGAGCTGCTAAATTAAAGCCAGTAAAAGTTCTTTAAAGGGACTGATTTGAAATTTGAAGGGACAAATGATTTATTCAGAGAGCCGGTGCATGAAGTGAGGAGCTCTGCTGCTGAACAGTCACAACAGCTAGCGTGGTCACACCTGAGCACCCATTGCGTTGCTATTTTAATACCTTTGCAGTCATCTGAAGGAGAACTGGTTACACAAATCTACATTTTGCTCTTTGCTTTAAACTCTTTTTATAGTTGTATAGTTATGCAAAAATTAAAAACATATTTTTGATCCTAAAACGTTGCTTTGGTGGTTCAATGATTTTTATAGAAAAGGAGATCGTTTCACTGCTGCAGTGCAGGAACCTCCCTGAAGGTCCACAGCCTTGATGCTCACCTTAACAGATCCAAGGAGAATATGGGAGCACAGATATCAGGGATGCTTTAATGAAAATATGATGGGGGCTCATATATGATTTGTTGTATTGGTGCAAATCAAGAAAATCTGTTGATTTTTAATTATAAAAACTTGTTTCAAAATTAAATCTTTGCCTTTCGAGTTTATGTTTGTGGATTTGTGTCCAAAACGTGGTAGAAAATTGTGAAAATTTGGGGGTAAAGAAATGATTGTAAAATTCCCAGGAATAATAAACATGTCTGCTGTTTTCCATAAGCAGAGCTGGAGAATGAGGCTTGCTGTGTTGGGAGGCCGTCCAATCAGAAACAGGGTCACAAATCTTCATCCTGTTTGTTTAAAGTCTTCGTCTATTCTGCTTTCCTGATGACAACTTAAAAAGTGGTGTTCTTCTTCTTGCTTTGAGCTGCCCCCCCCCCTCACACATGGCCTCACAAACAGACACTTTATTAATTCAGCCTGTGCTTGGCAAGGCGGCCAGGAGCTGGGAGCACTAGACCAGGACCAGAGGGGGTCTGAGCGAGTCCAACTGGCCTGTGGGAAGCTTTGTGCCAGGGTCGGCGCCCCACGCTCGCTGCAGAGAAAACAACCGTTTAACGGGCTGGATTAGCTGAGATTAAGGACATCTGTTGAGCAAAATGAGGAGCTTCTGTTGGTTTTATCTCTCCTGCTGCGACAGCACACAGCAGACCAGGAGCTGGGAGAAAGTAAAAGTCAAACTCTGGAAGTCACCTGGAGGAAAATATGACAGCTGAAGGCGAATCAGCTGCAGTGGAGGTGCTTTAAGCTTTGTGAGGTCTTATACTTGGAATGTGCAGTATTCCATATTGATACACTACAGTTTTTACTTACTGCTGGTTTATTTGTGAACTGGCTTAAACTTCTGAGACAAAGTGAGTTTATAAACTCTCCAAAAATCATACATAATGCAGATCCTGGAGCACCAAAAGCATCAATATCCACCCATTATTTAAGACTAAATACAGCCTTGGGATATGTGAGTACGTGCCAATAAGTTTCCAGTTAGGTTCATCAAAGCAGACCTTATTCTTTCTGAGGTCTGCTTCATCACATTACCATTACAGAGAGCTTTAAAACCACTTTCATCTTTTTTTTTTCAAATGGAATCTAATTTTTGGCTTAGGTGCATTTATTTGGGATTGAGCCGTTAGCCTCGTTATCTGCCTTCATATTAGGAGGTTAATTTCATTTGTCAAAGCTTTTCTGCATCATTTGAATCCAACAATGCAGACATTTAACCAAACATTTCTACGCGTCACATGTCACTCTGGGCCGATGATGTGTTGGTATTTGTTTGCAATCTTGTTTTCATTCTGACTCCAGAAAAAGGAACGTTTGGCTGATGGAGCAGCATGTTTAGTTTATCCATGAGGGGCACAGAGACCTCTACAGGCTCCACAACGGCACCCTGACTGCCAGCAGGTATCAGTGGGTCCAAGGATTTCATCCTGTCAGACCCTACACCGGTGCAGTGGGTCCTGGTTCCCAGGCCTCATGTGGTGAGAGTACGCAGGCCGTTCCATCCAACACCTCCAGGTTGCACCTCAGACTGTCTAGGTGGTCAGTGATGCCCTGGTCCAGATCTGGGAGGAGATCCTCCAGGACACCATCCGTCGTCTCATTAGGAGCCCCAACGTTGTTGGACATGCAGACGAAGCACATGGGGGCCACACAAACTGCTGTTTGTGCGCTGCTGCAGTGAAATTTCAGCAAAATGTTGCATCCTGTCATTGCAAGCACATTACCCAGCCCATATCAGTACAGATATCCAGCAGGATTTCTTTCCCATTGAGAAATGTTTCTTACATTTTTTTGAGCAGTGTAGGTGGGAGATTTGCATTTTGTCTCTTACGAGTGATATTCACACCACACACGATGCAGGTCTCTCTATGCCGATGATGTGCTTTTAATTTGAGTTGCTGTGCCTTTTAGCAGGATTACATAAAAACTAATGAGATGAGATTTGAAGATGTGAAGCCCATGGAAAGGAAGAACCCATTAAATTTTGGATCCAAACTGTTTTGGAAAATTGTTGTTCATCACTGGCTTGGCTGCGGATCACAAACAGAAGACTGGACCACTGGCTTTGGCGGAGCTCTTTGGATCCCGCTTATCTGTGTAGATCTGTGCCAGATATTCATCAGACGTACTTTTGGAAAGCAGTCAGGTTCAGAAATGTGATTTGTTCTCTCAGACATCCTTTCAATGCTTCATTTTAATCAAGACAGAACATGACCTTCACCTGAAATCGGTTTACCTTTCGTACATCGTGAGGCTCTTGCTGGTTCAATATTGTCTGAATGGCCCAAATACATTTATTTTATATACATGTTTAAAATTTTCAACCTCTTTTTAATTACATCATCTTTCATTGCGTTAAGACCGTTTTGAACGTCTGCATTCAGTACGTCTCCACAGTTCTTTACAACCAGCCACAGAAAATCAAGAGGATGAAGAATTTCTATGAACAACATCCCATGAAAGCAGTGGAGAGTCTGAAGAGCAGCAGCCACGCTGAGAGGCTGCCCGGGGCCTCATCTGCACCGACAGACTTCAGAAAAACCTCCAAATTCAACACTGAAATTTAGTTTCAGCAGCTTCATTGATCCTTTCACTTTCTGCAGCTGCCTGTCCACACGGCTCCCACTGATCAATTCTCACAGTTGTCATTTTGAATTATCGATCTGCATACTTCACAATGTTGGGCTGAAGGTATTTATAGTCCACTAATGTTTTCATCCATCAGTGAAAGAGCTCCGAACATCACGCCGAATAAACACAATGCTGCAGCATCGAAGCGCCTTTCACAACTGGTTTCATTATCGATCAGTTTACCGGTCACTTCTCAGCTGATCCATAAATCGATTGATCTTAAAATGTCACAGATTAGTGGAAAAGGCCAAGCGTAGTTTCTCTAAGGCTGAAGATGATTTGCTAATCCATCAGAATGTATCTGCTTAGCATGACGAGCTGAGCGGCGTCCGGCACAGCCAACACTGATCAACCAATTATTGGCCCATTTTTATTGATCAGCAGCAGCTCAGAGAAGCCAAAACACACCATAATAAAGCTGGGATCTTACACCTACAGACGATTTAAAATCAGCAGGTAACCCAACCCCACTGACTGCAAAACACAAAAGTTTCTTCAACTAGGAAAACATGATTAAATATGCAGATATTTCACTTGCGTACAGACGGTTTCTCTTCTGAATGAGCTCATCAAAGTGAATCAAATCAAAGCACAGCTCCCCGAACTTCTTCTAGAAGGAACCCAGAATGAACTTTTAGAAAAAGTCTTTTTGGGCCGTCTGTTTTCTGAGTGAGCAGTAAAAACCTGAAATTACAGGATAAACATGCGGTCATACTCTGAAGCACAAGTCATGCTTTGCTGCGCACATTTTTCTAAGCCATCTTTAATGTTGAACGTGTTTTGTTTCCTTTGCTGTGTAAATGCCGTCTACATGCAGGAACAGCAGAGGGACATCAGCCTGCACGGACCCCCTCTTCATTTAGGCTTTTTAAATGAAATCATCAGAAACACGGGAACGTGCTCAGTCTAAGTTTTCTGAAGAGGCCTCTTCAGCTCGGTGATGGTGGGATAGTGGCGAGGAAGAGGAGGACAGCTGGCTTCCCAGCAAAGTGGAGGAAGAGAGGAGGAGGAGGAGGAGGGGTGAGGCTGCAGGGTGTTGGTTGTCTGAGGCGGGGGAGGAGGGGCTGAGCTGGAGGCCAGCAGATGGACTCCTGCAAACAATGGAGGCAAGCAGCTGCAGCCACAAAGAGCAGCGAGCACACAGAGCCACACTTCACAAAAAGCCTGAGAGGAAGCTCCGACACCACGGCCGAGGCTCAAACTCAGAGACCCCGGAGGTGCGGCACTGCCGACGGCCACCAGGGGACCACACACTCAAAAACGACTAAGTTTGCTCTAAAAATATAAAGTGACTCATTTTTTCCTGGTAAGATGGACAAAGTTTGTGAGAAATGTGTTGAAGTCGATGCTGTTTGTCGGGCTGTTACAATCTGAGCCGAATGCTCTCAATTCTCAGATATGAAAAGTTTCATTTTGTACAGCAAATCTGAGCTAACGCTTCTGGTTAGTTTGCATTTTGATTCCAACATTCACCTTTAACCGTTTTGGGATTTTAAGTCTCCCAAAGAGTTTTTTTGCAGTATGAAGCAGTCTGATAGAAACCTCTGCAACATGACAACAAGTCCAAATAAATTTGAACGTTTGTGTTTGGTTGATTATTTCTTTGTTGCTTTTTGGTAAGAAATCTGAAACCTTTGGAAAACCTGTTTTTTTTTCCTCTTTGAATGGAGCTGCGTTTGTGAGGAAAATGGCTGCACCCATGAAAAACAATCAGCTGTTTCTGCTACTGACTCTGTTTGGGTTGGAGGATTGAAGTCTGAAGCAACAGATGTATCTGCAATATAACGGTTTATTCATGTAAAAGACGGCGGCCTCAGCAGCATGTGGAAGAACCACACACAGCAACAAACAGCCGGAAGCCGGGCACCAAATCCTCATGCTGCAGGACGCCGTCACATCCTGCGACCAGCGTTCGTCCCGACTCCCAGATTCTGGAGGTAGTCTCTGATAAACCCGCTCTGTGCGGCGAGCGTGGCCATCTTGGAGAGTTCGGTCCCAGACTGTGGAGATATGGGATTGCTGCTGGTTGCAGAATCATCCTAGTTTCTCTCTGCACTGAGTTTGCCTCCAGTGATGACGAGCCTGATCATCAGCACGTCGGGTCCCAGAAGGTCCAAACTGTTAATAGCAGAGAAGCCTTGGCAAGTTTTTCATGGGTGTAGCCCACATACTCAACTCTGCTGCTCAACCCACAAATCCTTCCTCACAAATGTGGCTCCATTTAAGTCTTTCCCACTGGATCACATTTACTGCCAAGAAGCAACAAAGAAATGAGCACAAACACACATTTCCTTACATTTGTGTTGACTTTTAAAGAGTTCTCTTAAAGAGAAAAACAAGCAGTCTTAGGAACAGATGGTCCAGATCTCAGCATCATGGACTTAGTCTGGCTCACACAAACTGAAGACAGAAAACCAGAATCCACACAAGGAGCGAGGCGAGACTTCCAAGCTGCTGCAAAACCAGTGCCTAAGCTGTGGTCTTAACCCAGACTGAAACTAGCGCAGCACCAAAATCAGCACCAATTCAGCCTCTAACACAGACTATAAGAGTACCTAAAAACACACTAATGCCAGTCAAAATAAAGTCTAAGCTGGAGTAAAACCAGTTTCACAAAGAAGCCATTATGAAAGACTAAAACCAGTCCAAAACCCAAGATTAAAAACAGTCTGAACCAGAGTCTTTCTCATCACCACCCTTTGGATATCAGAGAAACACCAGAAGCCCTCCTGGCTTTTTAAAGAGTCCTCACTTCACTTTTATTGCTAAACCTGTGATTCTTTTTAATTGCAAAAGATGAATAATCTAATCAAATAGCACTGATGCACACAGCAGAACAGCTGGCGAGGTGCTGTACACGTCACAGGAAATCAGAACTAGGTGCAGAAATCAAAGGCACAGGAATCGTAAGATCGGCATAAAAATAAAGCCGTGGCAGAGCGAGAACTGATGCTATGAATTACTACAACAACACTTAAACTGGTTTTCCTAAACACGGCTGTGTGGTTTCCCAGAGACGTGGGTCACGTTAGAACAATGAGAACACACTGTTGTGGACCTGTGAATGCAGTAAAGCTCCTGATGAAGCGTCCTGTGTAAACTGAGTGCTGTAATATCTGAACATCTGCTGTTAACAGACCTTCGCTGCATCTCTGCAGACATCTGAGAACTTCCTGCAGTCGCCAAGGGGGCTCCGAGGGGACAAAGGGAGAAAGCCGTGCCTCTAGTTGCCCCCCCACCCCCACCCCCCTTTAGAGGCTGAGAGGAAACATCCCAACACAGTCCACCATGCAGGGGAGGGGCCTAGGTGATGTTTATCAGGGGGGTGAGGGGAGTGCACTGCATGAGTGCTGTCTTTATGAAGTGCACACTGAGGACTGGATCCATGTTTGCTCTCAGTTTTCACTCCACTTTCCTCCGGTCTGTCTGATGCTTCTAGAACCTGGATCAGGTTTAAGGCCGAGACACCCCCGCCCCCTCCCTTACAGAAACTTCTGACTAACCACGAATCAATACTTTTATAGGCAGGACAAAGGCAGCCATGACCAGACTAAACCCACAGCGGGCACCGATGAGGAGATCCTCCCTTAATTACTGACGATATGAAATAAATGTACAAGTCAGGATAACACCAGGAGCCCTTCAGCAAACATCTGAGCACCTTCTGCTGAACTGTGCTGAACTCATTTGGAGGCCTCGCTCCACACTTTTATCCAAATCCTTTTAATCACCTCTGGGTTAGTAAAGCTATCATACAGATCCCGGATTATTAATGCTGAAAACCTATCACTAAAATCCCCTGTAAGCATGCTGTCGGAGAGATTCTGGGATTACCTTCAACATTTCCACAAATACGTTTTAGTAACCATCGTAGAACAGGCACAAACGTCTCCATGGAAACAGATTAGAGAAAGTACTGCACTCTGTACACGTGTATACTACATAACGTCTTTCTGTTTATATAATCTACAACAATAGCCCAGATATAATGCATGCTTACACAGCATATTATACTCATGTGTGTACAGGAATATTACTGCATCACTGTAATCACAAGGCAGCCATGTTGGTTCCATTTGAGCAATATTGCTGAGCAGTAGGTATGGCTTTAATATTCCTCAATTATGAGTCATAGTCTGTAATATTTATGGACATGAGTCATCCCTGACCAACATGTTAGGCGATACTCAGCCAATCAGAAGTCGGCATCACAGGCTAACCAATCAGGCTGCAGCCTAGAACTGATGTTCCTTACCTGCCAGCTGTTCAGGGACCGAGGTCAGCTGACAGATATGGGGACTCCCACTGTCCCCATTTCACTCGATAATGATCACGTAGGTGTAACCAATCAAAGCGCAATGTGATCACATGATAGGCTAAGCCAATCAGGCATGAGAAAGAGGCTGCATCTCAACAGCATATATCAGGGATCCTCACATCCAGGCCTCGAGGGCCGGTGTCCTGCAGGCTTTAGATGTGCCCGTGATCCAACACACCTGAATCACCTCGTCAGTATGCAGTTCTCCAGAGTCCTGCTAATGACTTCTATATTTGACTCAGGTGTGTTGGGTCAGGGACACATCTAAAACCTGCAGGGCACCGGAACTCGAGGCCTGGAGTTGAGGATCCCTGGCATATAAAAATCACAGGATTAGCATCCTGAAATCCTCCATGTTGGCTACTCTCCACTTCAGATAAATACAACCAAAGTGTACAAAGGTACTAAACTTCCAGGAATATGAACATCATGCTGCTCATCTTTGAAGAGTAGAGAGCACATATGCTAAATTTCATGGCTCAGCTCCTGGTAGTTTTGGAGTCTGTAGGCTGGAAAGGTAAGGCCTCACGGAGGGTATGACAGACAGTATGACGACAATATCCTCCCCCTTTATTTTGCGCAGGAGGATAATAACCAGCCCAGACCCAGCTGCTAACACAGCCCAAAATCCATTAGTTGTTATGGCAACCTTCCTTGAGCCTGACATAAAGAATAATTCTCCACTTTGGTCATTAAAGAGTAAAACACACTTTAAAAATCAACAACCCGAGGGTCGTCTCCATGTAAACATGAATTTATGCAGCCCGTCATCATCTTTGTTTATTCAAGCACATCTTACAAAGACCTGGAGCCCGCGGCGCCTGACTGAGCGTGCTCGGTGCAGCCCGTGCTCAGGACAGATACAGAGTTGTAAATGAAGCGTTTGGTCCGAGCGGCGACTGTGTTTAACAGAACGCCGGAGGCGGCCTCGGCATACGGTGTGTAATTAAACCCAGTGGCAGAGAGGAGCGGTGACGAGAGGAGGAAGACCTCGTTACCCACTCAGCCATGAAGCGGCACCTCCTCTGTCGTGCGTACCTGACAGGTGTGTCTCCGGTGGTTTCTCTGTTCACAAAAACACCTTTAGTATAACTTTGTTTCAGAGGCAAAAGTTTGTGGACACCTTGGGGTCCCAGCTGTGAGATGGTCTCAGCTGCGCCTCTGCTGACTCCCATCAGAACACCAGGACAGAAGAGAGCCCATGAGTGATTCTGCTCATTACTGGGTTTTTATTCTGCAGCACCACGAGAGAAACTCGGCCTGATTCCCTAAATTATAAAAACTCTGGCATTCTTCTCGGCCGCAGACATCCTTGGAAGTGTTTCGGCCTACTCGACCGGTAAAGAAATTTTAGTTTGAAAAGAAGACAGGAAATGTAGAGTTACATGAACCGAGGTAGTCATAACTTCAGAGCAGCAGAGGATAAAAAATTAGTAGAATATCATCTGTATACAGAAGAAATAAGGAACCTTCAGCAGCTGAAATAAAGGTCAAAGGTCACTATAAGATGCACTTTTAGCACAAACAGACAAGAACCAGTCAAAACCAGAGATCCACCCCACAGTCCTCCCTCACATCTGAGGTTTTATTACCCATAAAACACTAATGTGACCTTGAGGTTGAGTTCACTTTGGATGCAGAGATGTTCGGTTCTGAGGAGGAGGAGGTATCCGCTCCTTTCCACTTCGAAAAGAGGCTCAAACATTAAAGAACTTTTTGCTGCCTTCAAATCTTTGCTGAGAAAATGAAAAAACATGAATCCACTGAAGCCCGCCAGCAGCTAACGCCAGCTTTTTAAGGTGGAATCTTTTATTTAACCTGAGCCGATGTCATGAATCAGTCAGCTTCAGTCAGTTTGTCTTTATCGGTTCTTGTGTCTAAAATAAACTGCATGATGACTGAACTTTAACCTCACTTGGAGAAATCAGTGGTCCTGGTGAGCTCTGCAGCACTACACAGTCTGTGGTTGCAGCCTGCTAACCAGGCTAGCTACGCTCACTGAGGATTCACACAGGTGACCTCACAGTGGACATGTCCATCTTTTATTTACAGTCCACTCCACTAAAGCCTTTGTCAGGTATCGTCTCATGACTTCCTGTTTGTTTTTCCCTCTTTCAGGACATTTTATCAGTCAGGAGTGCTTCATGTGGAGGACGGCATCCTCACGATGGATCCTCCATGTCCCCGCCTGAATCACCACCTGCCGTGAGCAAATTAAATATTGACTCTTGTATTGACTCGCTGATCTAATTTGAAGTGATTGTGGATGAGCAGGAAGGAGGGGGCTTTGGAGGCTCGGCAGCTCGTTAAAGGCGCCATAATGGAGCAAATGATTGAGTCGGAGAGGGAACTAGTTTAGGTGGACCTGTGAGAGGTGATGGAGTGATGGAGGCAAACGGCTGCAGTGACAGCAAGAGCAGGCCACAGCCAGCTGAGCTGCAGGCGGTGGCTCTGAGTGGGACAGGTGTGGGGAGGAAATGATGACGGCAGGCCTCACGCCACCTTCCAAAAATCCTCTGTTCTCTAAGCGGCGAGGAAAAGCTTTCATTCACATCACCGTGTCAACATTTACCCGCCGGCCCAAAGCCAATACACGGGTCCTGAACACCGTCACAGTCGGAGGGGCAAGAAAAAAGGAGGAAGAGGAAGAGAAGGGCTGCCTCCTCCGCCAAGGCTGATAAACAGAGGAACAGGCCGAGCTTCGTGGAGACGCTGGTTTAACCCTCGAGTGACCGAGACTTTTTGGCGACTTCCGTGGCCGAGTGCAGTCTCCACACTTTATACAGGAGCACGCTTTTAACGGCGCTGCTTCCTTTAATATGGCAGATATTAATTATGGTTTTCAATCATTTTCATGCAAAAAGACTTTTTAAAAAGCACAGCTTTAGTCCTGGATTGGTACTAATTACTAAAAATAAACAGTGAATGCTGCCTTTAACCCAGCCTGACTGCGAGCTCCTCACGGTCAGGCTGGGTTTCATCCTGCGTTACTTTAACATAAATCTCAATCTGGTTTGCACATGCGGTTTTTTTTTTTCCTGCAGAAACAGTCAAAATATTCAGATTCCTGAAACATCCAAAAATTTGATTCCTCATTATGGAATAATTACCAAAACATTAAAAATTACAGACCAGACGTCCTGTTCTCACCACACTGATGCACCCGTGCTGTATTGTGGTGGGCTGTCAGGAAACACCAGCAGGAGGCAGGATGTAGTGACAGTATGTGTTTGTGAAACTCCAGTTTTATCTCTTATCTTAATTTATGAGGGGTAAATCATCCACAGAGACCAAAGCAGTTCCTGTATCAGCTGAAAACACGCTCATTTCTGCTGGAAAGTTTAACATGGGAGTCTATGGAGACTGCCTCTCTGCTGCCTCTGCTGGACACCAGAGGAACTGCAGATTTGTGAGCCCTGGGAGCTTCTAGCTCTGTTAGCTAATGTTAGCAGATAATTCTGAACTCCAAAAAACAAGATGGCAGCCAATATGTGAACACTAAATTTTTTAAATGGAGCCCAGAAAACAGTGGGTGATGTCACACTGTCTGTGGCCATCGTTTATATACAGTGTGTGGTGGTGGGGGCTGCAGGCTTCCCTGAGCGTGAGGTCGAGGCACGCGGCCCCTCCTCCCCGTCGCTGTTCTGGGAGTTAAGACGGCAGCTGCCTCCCTTGATGCTGACTGGCTGTTAAACACTGCAGAAGCTCCAGAAAGTCTCCTGAGGATCATTTAACAGCTTCACTCTAAGTCGTATTATGATGTTCACAATTGATCTCCCTCTCTGGTTGTGTCTAATTATACCTCAGGGAGGTAACAAGGGGAGGTGCGCTCTTTATTTATTTGGCTGGAGGAGGACCGTCGCAGCGAATCAGAGTCTTTAAGCACAAAAAACTCAAACTGGAGTAAACTGTGCGTTTGTGTTCCTGCAGAAAGCTCGGATCATTTTTGTGGGCGCCCTTCGAGTGACAGTCCTGAAGAAGCGGCTTTAATGACCTCCTCCGGTTACCGGCGTGACTGTGACGTTCACACTCACACAGGTCCAGCAGGAACCATCCGAGGGGGGAAAATGCACATTTACAACCTGTAAAACAAATTCGGCCTCAATTACACACACTGATGCCTCACAACAATTATCCACCCATCACAGGCTTCACTTTAATTAGGTTTGTTCTCTTTCTCCTGCCTGCTCGCCTCTGAGAGACCAAATAAATGGGAGGGCCTGCAGAAACCGCCGCAGCAAGCGGCCAAATCGACTTCCAGCGCATAATGAATCGCAGCTCTGAAATTAAACTGACGTGTAATGAATCCCCGGCTGTTATTCTCTCCTCCTTTTGTCTCTGCTCTTTGGAAGCGGCCTCTCGGCCTGCTTCCATTCCACAGCCACTTCCCCGCCGTCACAAACGCCCGCCGTCACCACAGACAGAGACGAACCGCCGAGCCGCACAAAGGAAACGTTTCGGTCTGCTCGCGGACAATCGGCGCCTGTCGTCTTCCATCAACGCCCCAAAACGACCCTTTAGAAAGTCACCAAACTTCAGAGAAAGTCAAGAAGTGGGATCACGGTGGCAGATTAGACCGATAACCTGAGATTATGAACCGTTCTTACACTGATGCGCAGTTTACAGGAACGACGCCCACCTGATCAGACTGGACCTGAACACTCCGTGGTCACGTGGTCAAATATAAACTGCTCCTGAGATGAAGGCTGAGCCACATCATCCGTGAGGCGCACCTCACCAGTGGCCAAAGCTCAGCAACGACCTGAACCTCAGGATGTCCACAGTGGAGTACCTCAGAGTACCAAGAACAGCCACAGAGTAAGAAGCAGGCTCCCAGGTGGGAGACGTCTGTTCAGGTACACAGAAACCGGACGTTTGGCTTACCTGTCCGTTCTGAAGATCATTGAGGCCTTTGCACAACGTCTGATTCTGCGGAGAAAAAGGAGAAAGAAGCGTAAGCAAAACTTCATCTGGAGGAATCGGCAGATCAGTTTTTACATCGAAGGTCGAACATTTCAAACTTCCTGAAGCTCAAAGTCCTGATTTATACTCCAGGACGCGTTTCTGCCTTTACACGAATACACCTGAGCATCCGGAGGTGAAGGGTCACTTCACGAAAATCCCTCATGCTAACTTTGACCTTCATGCTATGAATAGAGTCCTCAGAGCTCACGGGCCCAGCTCTGACGCTTCATGAGGACCGGAGATTCCTGCATGAACCTGAAAATGATTTAAAGAACAGGGCCAATGTTTGGACTTAATGCTGAGCTGACTCACGGTCCAATTACTGCAGATTACATCAGCACAGTGTTAATGAGGTTAACAGTGATTCTCAGGACTTCTCAAACAAAGCAGCAAACTGAAGTCACCATCACGATGACGGTCGGTCCGATGCATAGAGGAAGCAGAGAAACTCTCACAAAGAGGTTAAAGCCCGGGCACGCTGGCAGATTTAATATGAGCCAAAAAAAAAAAAAGGATTTTTCGGGTTCGATCTGCTGTAAAATTCACACACACAAACCACCTCAGTTCAGACCTGAAGCAGAGAAGCTTCTATTTATCATTTATGAACATATTTTCAGCCAGCCCCCCCACGCTCTTATTTTGAAAGTGCAGCTGCGGCTACCAGTCACCACTGGCCCTTCCTGCCTCGTGTTTCCCTGCAGGTGGACTGATCGTGCTGCTGTGAGAGACTCGGCTCCTCCTCCACCTGAGCCTGACTATCCAATGAGCCTTTTGGACTCAGGCCCAGGGGCCACACACACAGCTGGGGGGGCCCCACACACAGCTGGGGGGCCCATCTGAGAGGCAGGAAAGACACAAGCAGATAAAGGGGCAGCGGAGGCTCGCGGTCTCTCCGAGCCTGGAGATGGTCTGCAGGCTGAGCCGCTAACAGAACACACCTTAACATAAATCTGTTAATGGCTGATATTTGCTCCAGAAAACAAACGCTTTAAATAAGTGATTCTTTTCCTCCAGTGAGCTTTGCTCCTGCACACGGGCTGAGATGCTGCAGAGCGCCGACTCAGAAACTGTAAATGAAATATTGCATAAATCAGTGAAGACGCACTCAGCTGGAAAACACTTGTAATAACATGCAGTAGCTGCAGAGTGAGGTCCTCGAGGTTAATCGAGGAACAAAATGATTTATCGGCGGCTGGTTTTCGTCTCTCTGCTGCAAACTTCCTCCCTCTCGCCCGCCCTGCTCTTTAACAAACACTAACAGCCGCCGGTGAAACCTCGGGAGGACGAGGCGTCGTCACAGCTGGGCCGCCGCAGCCGGCAGAGGAGGATCTGGGTCTATTTGTCATCTGTAATCTAACGGATAGGTGTACGTCTGGGGAGCTGAGCGGAAAAAGTGAAGCTGAGCAGAGGCTTTATTTATTTCTTTACCTCCCCGCAGCAGGCCGGCATTAGGCTGCAGCGCGGCGAGCGCGGCGAGCGTGTGAGGATAGTCAGATAGATAAATACAGGCGGATTCATTCTGTATGCATTGCTTTTCACACTGGGGAAATTTACAAGCCGAGCGCTGATAGTTTCCAAATCAGCTGCAGCGAGGACGTCAGAGAGAGAGATTACTGCACCGCACAGGCCGACGTCTCACCCCGTCTGCTCAGTTTACGACTCATTCACTGCGGCCAGACTTCACTCAGCACAGCGTCCAGCCCGAGGGCCGCTCACCGACGAGGGCCGCTCACCGACGAGGGCCGCTCACCGACGAGGGCCGCTCACCGACGAGGGCCTCGACAGCAACAGAGCGGCGAGATGGGATGGAGGTTCTGTGGTTTCCACTCACACTGGGCTTCATGGTACACAATCTAAAATAGGCTCCTCTGCTGACTTTTACCAATTAGTACAAACTGCAGTTTCTCTGCGGCCAACAGAGGCGCCAGTGGGTCAGTCCCCATTGACTCATGTTAAAACTTTGCAGCAGAAATAAACAAGTTTACAGGAAGTGCTTTGGTCTCACGATAACTCATCTGCTTATATTATATTTACAGTCTGCACTATCAGGGGCGGGGCTCTCGTGTTCCTTCCTGAGTAAAACATTTTTAATATCAGTTTTATTGATTTGCTCGGGAACAAATGACACACTGAAATAAACCAAACACGAGCCATCTGAGTGAATTATATCTGTGTTTAACTTCCACACAGCGGCAAAAGCCAGCGGGAGTTTTGAAAACAATGTGCCGGCAGTCAGGCGGCCCCCCCCTCTGCGTATAGAGAGCCTCGTCCGGCCGGGGAGCCCACAGCAACAGAACGCACATCTCCAAGTAGCACTTTTGCCACTAAGCAATATCTTGATAGACTGAGCATTTATGCGAACTTTGAATTGGAACGGTACTTGGGCTGAGAGTGATGACAAGTACTCAACTGACATTGAGAAGAGGCCCTGTAGTCCAAAAGTCAATGGGTGACATCACAATGGCTACAATAATGTTTTATACAGATAACCAAAATAGCCCGCATTAGCTAAACATGCTGAATGCTATCCAGTCCAAAAACTCCTGTGTTCAATTTGCACCAATGCTGCATCCATCGTTGTTCTGACCAATCCAAATGTGTTGAGTTCAGTCGGTATTACTGCAGGAGTAATTATTATTTTACAAGAACACTCTTTGCAAACACTGTGCACGGTGTTCACAGTGGACTGATCTGTAAAGATAATGATGGTACTTCTAACAAACTAAACCACACAGCTCTGCTAGGACTTTGGGGGCAAACAAAGACTGAGGGTTGGTGAAGTCCAGCTTGCTGACATGAGGGTGGTGGCTAGCTACAGAACTGTGGTAAGGCTAATATGAGCACAATAGCACAGGAAAGATGAAGGATGAGGGTTAAACTGTGTGAAGTTCATGTTGAGGCTCCCTGATGGACAAACGCCATCGCGTGGCAGGAAGAAGAAGAAGACGGACCAAACTTCAGCCAAGAGAACGTCTGAGATGATCCAGCCCCAGCAGGGGGTCATGCTGCTGCTGGCTGTAAAAAGGCCACGGCTTGAGCCTCATGTCCCACTGAAGGGTTTGACCGAGAGGCCGTGGGTTGTAGGTACACCGAGAGTTTCACAACTTAAAGAAGTGCTGCACAGAGCTGACGAAAAGCTGGACAGGATGTAACAAACAAAGATCTGCAGCGTGTTAAAAAGCCGAGAGCGTCATCCATCGCAGGAGACGCTCAGTCGATACACCCCGAGAAACGCTGAGAGCACGGAGACACCGAGGAGCTGCTTGGTGCAGTTTCTCCATTAAAAGCCCAAAACACTGAAAATGGTGTGTGTGTGTGTGTGTGTGTGTGTGTGTGTGTGTGTGTGTGTGTGTGTTCATTCCTAACACACTAATATTTGGTTTGAAGGCTCACTCAGAGGACCGACTGAATCTGAATGCCTGTTTTCTCTCCCAACACCCCCCTCCCCCCAAATGCAACAAAATGAAAACAAATGGCACCCCCGCCTCTCTCCCCTCCGCAGCCCCCATATTTACAGCCAGAGCATCTGTTCAAAATGCACACAAACACAGCCGGCTCTGCTTTCCTGTTAGCGTTTGGAGCCTTTCTGGGGAGAGCATTAGCGCTGTTTGGCTAACTCTGACGGGCGTCATCTCTCAAAGCCGCCACCGCAGAGCCTCATGGGAAACGGCGGCCACCTGCCCCGCTGCCTCCATCGCCTTCCTCCCCTGCTGTCCAGTTCAGTCCACGCTCAGCCCCCACCAAATGTCAGAGAAGAACTCAGAGCAGCGCAACGCTGAAAACGACGACTTTTCACCCGAATCATCTTTACCCTTAAATAACACTGACGTTGTAATTGTTGTTGTGGTTATTGTGTATTTGTAGTTGCCCAGATGACAACAGTGAGATTTAAGTTAGTGACTTACAGGTGAGACACTTATAGGTGTCACTTCTCCTCATGGAAAGTTCAATCCTGTCATTTATTCACACTGTTTCAATGTCCATGCATCCTCATTAAATAAAGGTGGAGCTTTTGCTGCAGTCCATCAGTGGCTCCAGATCAGGTGGAGGCGGGACGCCGCACAGCTTAGGAGTGAAGCGTTACACTAAAGTGAGTTTAATGCAGTAATTAAACTCGTTTTTAACTAATATAAAACAATCTGTTGACATCTACATGTTAGAGAGGGTGTGACGTTTAATAAAGTCATTAAATTCTGTGCTTACTCTAATCTGCATGGAAACGAGCCCACAAATCTCCAAAGGTGATTTCATGAGTGCTCAGACTCAAAGTGCTGAGAACATGTGATGTTACCGAGCACAGCTCTCTGAAAATGCCTTTGACCAGCAGGCCCGGGCAAGCGAGCCTGAAGATGAATTTAGGATGCTGACTGAGGTGTTGGAAAGGCCAATCAAAGGAGACAGTAGGTAACTATCTGAGGACTGGAGGAGGTGTGAGGAGGCAGCGAGGCTGGGGCTCAGAGATGAGGAGGAGGTGAAGGAGGCCGGTCCCTGGAGTGTCAGCAGCTGACTGCAGCGTGAAACTGAAACATGCTCCAACATGCCAGCGTTCAATTAGCAGCGTCGCTCTCGCATGTTCACAGCTCCAGCAGGAGAAAGAGCCACTTAGTTACAGCAAAAATGACTGCTGGAGCTTCATTTAGGACGCCTGTGGACACAGTTTCTACATGTTAATTAACTGAAGCTCCTGGAAGCTCCATTTACCAGATGCTCTGACAGGTTTTACAAAAATAAGATTTTATATTTACAGCGGTGCTGGCACCAAAGCAGCCAGACCCCTCAGGCTGTGACAAACACTTAAAGTTCAATATTTATTACTTACAGATTATAAATACACAAAATCAGGCCGACAGTCCCAATGTCTCACTGCTGAGAAACAGGCGTGTACTTCACTTTGCCATTACCTGTTGGATGTTTTGTAACAGGTTCATAAATAGTTCCTGTTATCAAGCTGTATTAAAGCTTTTTTATATGAGAAAGGTGGAGAAAATTAGCTTGTAGTTATGTGATATTTCAGAGTCTTGAGTTTCCTTTTTCCTAATAAGATAACAGCTAAATGAGCCCCACAGGTGTGGAGATGGTCAGCGAGCCCTTGGACGCCTCCGGCCACCGGAGAAAAAAACCATGTGTTCCTAGACTGGCTGCTGGAGGCTGCTGGCTGTCACCAGGTGAATAACGCCAAACCTGAAGCGGACCGCATTCACCTTTAGAAAAGTGTTGGTTGCAACAGTAAGGCACAACTTCTCCATTTCCAGTTCGTGTGACACTGGTCAGTGTCTTTCATGCAAAGTATGGGCAATCACGGCAACCTGTTAGCAACCAAAGCAATCACTAGAACCAGCAACTCTTTGGGACCAATTTCACACGGCGACTGCCAGCAATCTCCAACCACCACTCACAGCGAGTCGCGGAATACAAGTTTCCTGTCGACAACAGGTTTCTAATGTTAGGCGGTGAAAATATGAATTTATGAATCTTTTGGTTCAACTGAGAAGCTAACTAGCTAAAAATACTATCCAGACTATTTTTTATGATTATCTATCGGCCAAAAATAGAAATACTTGTCACAGCCTATAAACTGTTTTAAATTGTAGATGGACTTCCCCAAGGCTCAATTCTGGGTCCTCCTTCAGTTTGGTTAAATTCTACTCAATATGATGCTAAAGATTATGCTGCCTATCAGAGCAGCCGAATATCTGCAAAGACTGAAAGAGTTAGGGTTGCCGTTCATGTCGGCAAGAGTTTTTTAAAACCAAAAACTAAGTCAGTCCACCGCTGCCAAGGAATCCGATAAATCTGAAACCTGATGTTTTATTTTCTTTCGCTGAATGCTAAATCTTTGTTTCCTCCTAGTCAAGCCTTCCTACTACACCTTGGCTGTGCCAGGCCAATTACAAACTTTTATCTAACCCGGGTTGGGTTCTATGCAACGACTATGGAGCAGAGCGCCGTTGCTCAGCGCTGCATCACAGGTTTCATTGATCTGTTTGCAGATCTATCCAACTGTGTCCAGAGGCACTCTGAGCCCGCTGATAGCACCCTTTGGAATTTGTATTGGCACATTTATCAGGTGAAGCCAGGTCAACCAAATGACAGTCCATAAAGTCCAAAAATACTCCGGGTTTTACGTCTAAAAATATGTCTATATGTGACTTAAAGAGACTACTCAGTGCGATTTTTCTCCGGTTTTAGATTACCATCACTGCAAGGACACAGCGAGCACTGGCTTTTAGCAAGGCAGTAACAGTTTGAAATAGTGCTGTAAACTCTGCATGTGGCTAAAAAACAAAACACTTGTTGGGCTTTTACCTTTCAAACGAACAAAAAAAGATGGAAGCTAGAACAACTGTGAGCGCATTAGATTAAAGAAAGGATCCATTAAGACACTGAATCCTGCCCGCATTTTACCTGGCTCTAAGTGGTCATTCATAGCAGGAAGCTTTTAAAATATTTTTCTATTTTTTTATCTGCTGCCACAGTTTCTTTCCACTTCCAGTTCTCGCCATCATGCATCAAACCCCGGAGGCGAATGCTGAGGGGGGCTGTTGATAGCTGGTGTCTAGCAGGTCACTGTAGAGAAACTGATTGAGTTTATGGAGCGGCAGACGTGGCGTTGCCTCTCACTTTGCCTCTGGGAGCTGCAGATGACACAGTGCCATTCATTTCTGCTCCGAACCCGCAGGAAGGCCGACGCTGGCGTCCCACTCCATCTTCATGCTATCACACAACAAATTGCCTTTTCATTAGAAGCAGGTAAATGAAATTGTCTTTTCTCTCTGCTGCTGCACATGTGAGAGGGAAGTCGGCCATGTAGGGACTCAAAATCCATTACAGCCTCGACAGACTGAACTGTACATCATCGCCAAGGAGGGACACCATGCTGACCATGTTATCTGTGATAGAGGAAGAAACACCTGGATGCCATTGCCGCCACACATCAGCGAGCGTGTGCTGTTCACCACTTTCAGAAACACTTCTGGAGAATGAAGTGTTGCTGGGAGGGTTTCAAACATTCACTGTTTATGCCAGGAGACCGCTTGTCTAAATCTGCTAATACAACTAAAATATCCCGAAAGCGAACAGGTTTCTTCTGTTAGCATGAGTGGAATCTAAAGCAGCATTCATTAAGAGGGAGAGTCAACAAACAGAACCATTAAAGAAAATACATGACACCCTGTCTGCATCATGAATTAGCCACCACCGCAGGTGCTGGGAGCACTGCCATCCTTCAAATGTCTTCTTTAACAGCTAGTGCACCTGCAGCCTAGAGCGAGGTTGTAATCTGGAGCCACCATCATGTTTGTTGTAGTTCGTCTAACAGGGTTTTTTTTTTTTTTTGGGTTCGTTTTTTTTTTTTAGCGGGTTTCAGGGCACTTTT
>VUQK01025028.1:41749-52419 GCA_015106715.1 Bujurquina vittata
CTGAGCACATAAAGGGTTTGCAGTCCATAGATAGTGGCCTCTGCATACTTCCGGTCAAATGCCCCCCCCCACAAGCCCATCTTTACATCACGTGCCTCTCCTCTGGATCCCGACATCAAACAACTGAATCGATGTTTTACGTGAAGTTTATGAGGTTCTAAATGCTCCACCACCCGTGAGTGCTCGTCCTTTC
Source organism: Bujurquina vittata (assembly GCA_015106715.1). NCBI lineage: Eukaryota > Metazoa > Chordata > Actinopteri > Cichliformes > Cichlidae > Bujurquina > Bujurquina vittata. The sequence continues at coordinate 41,943 of VUQK01025028.1, forward strand.
TCCAACCTCCACCTCCTTTGTTTTGATGCATTCATGAGCAGCCTCAGAAAAACAGAGAACTGGCTTCTGTGAGCTGGGCTACTTTGTAGACTCTGCAGTTGTTAGTGGCTGAACTGAGACTTTAACGGCTTGTGTTTTCCTCCTCTCTGGGCCGACTCCACATCCCACCGCTGCCTTTCACCCATCACTCACAGTGACCTTGTCGGGGAAAAACAAATTAAAGTCCCATTTATTATGCGGTGCTCTTTGTTAGTGCCTGACTGCCAGTGCAAGGACACCCTCGTCTCCCCCACAACTAAATTTAACCCCAGCCGCCACACCTCGCACTCCGTGCAGGTTATTCAGGCTTTATTTGCCTCGTTCGGATCAACAGTTTGTGGGTTTTTGTGGCTGATAGTTAGTTTTTCTCCTGCAGGAAGAAGACAAACTGGCCTCGCTCCCTGCTCCTTTTTCTTTCCTCTGTTCTGACACCCACATCATCTCCGGTTGTAAATCCTCGTCACCGCTCGCACTCACACAGAGATGAATAAATCAAAACGGGCATTTTTCATTCAGGAGTTCAGCGGACACGCTTCAAGAGCGCTTCTTCTACCGGTTCGCCCTTCATCTCAAGGTTGCCCTCAACAGCCTTTAAACAAACACAAACCTCATGAAGTGTTTCAATCCTTCAACGCTAACTGCTCCCGTCTCACAGAGAGCCTCTCAGAATATAAAAAAGAATAAATATGGTAATATTCCACACATTTGGACACAAAAAGACCAAACCAGCCCCGAAGGGCTGACGGGAGAAAGGAAAGTGCAGTTTTACGGACTTCAGAACTTCTTCCAGGACTTCAACACCTGCTCCTGATATTAAAACAGCTCAAAAGAATATACAATGAGTTTAATTATAGTAAGATTTATGGATACACCTTTCTTATATTGTGTCATCAGTAGGTCCATAAGGAAAACTCTTAATATGAAAAACCACTTGAGAGTTTAAAATGTTTTTGGCCTTTGATTTGGAGAAATTTGGCACTTTATTTAAAACTGAATTCAGGCTCAGTGTTGGACAGATCCTGGGCTAGATTTAAAGTGGTCTAGGACTTAGTCTGGGCTTTGGATTTTGGGCTGATTTGGTGCTAGATTTAAATTTAGAGCAGTCTGGGACTTGGATACTAATAAATGTTTGGACTGATGTGTTTAAGACCGTTTTGGGAAGTGCATTGGGGCTTGGTTGGTTTAGACTGGTTTTAGAGGTGGTTTGAAGGATATCTTGACCCTGAAAGCCATTTTTAAAAATGCGCGTGATGGTGCAAAGTTAAAATTAAGACTTTAATACATGAAAATTGTGAATTATAAATGCGATCGGGTATAAACAGAGTGCCTCATGTATACCTATGTTTTAGGCCTGCAAATAGTGTTAGTTATTTTGACAGATATTCTTTTCACGGTTTGTGTGGCACCATTTTCACCCTGGTGGAAATCAGAGGAACTGCAGGTCTTTTGCCCTGGAGGATGCGGGACCAAAACTTTGGTAATGTTGGATTTTAGGTGTAGAATAAAAATATTCCATGATGGGGCTAAAGTCAATCTTAAACTAAATGATTTTTTTTAAATAAAGTAACGTTGTTAAGCTCCTCCCATAACAGCCAGAGGCCAATCCTGTGTCAGCGAGCGTAACCAGCTACAGCAGTTTGGTCAGCAAGGAGAGATCTGCTAAGGAAAGGAAGCTAAAAGGATGCTCATTAAAAAAGTTTATCTTTAGTTTGATTAGCCCGACCACTCACAAAAACACATTTAATTAAAAAAAAGAAGTACAGTTAACACATTAATGTTTCTAATATTTTGCTTTTATCATCATATGAAGCATAATGTGATTCATCTGTTGCTGATTGGGTGCTCTGTTTCCAGCACGTCACTTTACTTGCTAACCAAACGCATTCAGAGGCCTCTCTTCTTTAAATGCACACATTCAAAGATCTGCGGGCCTTCACACCATCGACCCTCACAGCTCCACACCGTTTCATGAGGTTTGATTGTTGCAAAAAAGAAATGCAATCATTTCAACCCTGTGACTCCACCAGGAGCGCAGCAGCTGGATGAAACCCTGACTTAGTGACTCAGAGCTGCACACGGATCCATTCAAGGCCGTTTCTGAGGCCTTCGCTATGAATATTCAAAGAAACTCTCCTGCTTTTATTCTTACGTCCACCGTTTCCGCTCCCATTTAGTTTCCAGGCAACTTGCCTTCACATTTTCACACTCAGGTGTGATAAGCGAACGTATTATTCTCCCTCTGAAGACCCATCAAACACATTTTAATTCCTCACATGCAGCACTTTATCCAGTCAGAAAGGCTCGCTGCTTCTGCTAAACTGCGTCTGGCGCTGAAGGTGACGAAGACGGCGCCCTGCGGCCGAGTGAATCTGTCAGAAACGGTCCTGGCAGAGGAAAGGTGACGCATTCGCAGCTTTAAATCTGGGCTCAACGCGGGAAATCCCTCCTTTTCAGTTTTAATCACCATCATCAGCCACTTACACGGCAATAAGCTGTCATGTTGCTTTATGCCTGCGACTGTGTGCCGTTTTCCAGAGCGAGGCCGGCTTGTACAGCTGTGTTCCCTCCCAGTGAGCAGCACTTTATTTACACACACACACACACACACACACACACACACACACACGCACTTAAAGGCATGGCAGGGCTATTAATAGCGAGACGGCCCTGATCCCTGCTTTGTGAGGAGACTGCATACAAACCATGCCATCTTCTGGCTGCAGCAGAGAGAGGAGGAAGAGAGACAGGGAGAAAGTAATCACTGCCGACATCCAGCCGGCATGTAAGTGGAAGCAGAGATGCTGCTGCTCGCAGACGATAAGGAAGCAGAGACTCTGGGTAGATGTTAGTCCAAAAGCACCTCACTGAGATGATTAGATCCTCTGAAAACCAGTCGGATAAAAATCAGACACAACAGAAGCCAATCAGAAACCTCCACAGATACAAACTCATCCCCAGTGATGGTCTGATTACCATCAGGGTGCACTTACACATAAACAAAGTCGTCATCTGCATAGAAGTTTATCACAATTGGCACACATTTAATTCTTTGGGCGAGTTCAGTGAGTCAAACTAAATTAGGGCGGCACATCAACTCTTAATAATTTTGCTTTGAGGGATGCAGAATATGTTGCTAGCTGGGAAATTTTGCACCAATATGTAGGATAATTGATTGGATAACGCAGTGTAAAAAAGGTAATAAGTCAGTGAATTCATGTGTGCAGACAGCAGCAGATGGTTGACAAAAAAATAAACCTGACAGGGTTCCCAGCAACACAGTGGACCGACATGGATACCAGCGCTGCTAGTTTAAAAAAAAGATCTTAAATAAGAACATATACTTTGCAGTTTTCTTGAAATTTTCATATTGTGAGAAACATTATCTTATCAGTACCAAAGAAAACAGTCAGGGCTTTGCCTTCAGCTCATGTCCCGTCACCCCCCCAAAGAAAAACCAGCACAATTAGGATGGAAATAAAGCATTTTCGGTCAGCGGGATTTCATTTACCTGATTGATAAACTATTCTCTTTACTAGGAAAAGCAATACAATGCACAGACTCATTGAACCATGCAGCTGACTGAAGGTTAAAGGTCAGAGCTGACCCTGATGCTTCTATTGGAGTGAGTGTGTCATGGAAAAAAGTGCCCGTGTAAATGCGTATGAGGCGTGTATTTAGAAAGCAATATATAAGTACCAGTGTGGCTTAGTCTCATTTACAGCAGGAAAACCCGGCTGGGAGTGTGCTGCTAACAGAAGGATTTTTATGAGGAAAAGGATCAGACAAAAGCAGAATAAACTGTCACCATAACACAACAAGACCCGTCAGCACAGGGGAAATCCTCCTGGAATTAATGACAACATAAATGTAGAAGTCAGGATAAGATGAGAGTTTCATGACTTCAGCAGACGTCTGATTACCTTCTGCTGAACTGTTCTGCCCTAATGTGGAGGCCTCGCCCTAAAGGTTCATTAAAATCCTTTTAGCCCCCTCTGGGTTAGTAAAAATGATCATACAGATTCCAGCAGATATATGTTTTCAGTATCAACGACACTCATCAAATCAACATGCTGTCAGAGATATTCTGTGATTATCTTCAACACTTCCACAAATACTTTTTAGTAACAGACACAAACATCTCCATGGTAGCAAATACCAAAGCACTGCACTCCATACACAGGTGAGCATAATGTCCTTCTATTTATATACAATCTATATCAATAACCCAGATATAATGCACACTTTCAAGGTATTCACATCATGTTATACTCGTGTGTGTACAGGATCATTACTACATCACTATATTCAGAAGGCAACCAGGTTTCCATTTGAGCAATACTGCTGAGCAGTAGGTATGGCTCCATGATGACTCCTAGTCTGTATTATTTATGGCAATGAGTCATCCCTGACCAACATGTTAGACAATGCTCAGCCAATCAGAAGTCAGCATCACAGGCTAATCAATAAGGAACCGAGGTCAGCTGATAAATACAGGAAATCCCACTTTCTCCATTTCACTCAATAATGCTCATGTAGGTATAGCCAATCACACAGCACAATATGATCACATGATTAGGCTGCATATCATTAGCATATATTATCATAGCATTGGCAGCCTGAAATCCTCCATGTTGTTTACTCTTCACTTCAGATAAATACAGCAAAGTGTCCAAAGGTGCTAAACATCCAGGAATATGAACATCATGCTGCTCGTCTTTGAAGAGTCAAGACCACAAATGCTAAATTTCATGGCTCAGCTCCTTGTAGTTTTAGAGTCTGAAGGCTGGAAAGGTAAAACGTCACGGACCGACGAACGCTACGGCGTTAAGATCCTCCCGCTTAAAAAGATAAGAACACAATCTTTTGCAGGATTTACAAATCACAGCACACAAGAGATGCTGCACTAAAGGTATAAAGTATGCTTTATAGACTAAACCTGAGAAAACTTTATCCCTAATTGTGAGCAGCAACTGCACAAGGCATCACAGGGCAGCATCACCATCATTAGGCTTACTGACGAATATGATCCCACGAATTCAACTTAATGTGTTCTCTGTAGGAGCCGGTTCATCGAAACATCAGCACCAAAAGGTCAAAACAGGGTGACACAGGCAGCATCTGACCAGACAGATTACTACATGATATTAAAAGTGACTGTCCTCCAGCTGACGTATGACGTCACACAGCCCCTCCCCTCACTAGCAGCATCTTAAAGACCTCCACCCTGGTGTGTACGAGGTTATCAGAAATGTTCGCCAGCCGGCGCGCACGTCGACGCTAGCCATTTAACTATTAGCAATTACCCGCATTAGCCATCTGTTAAGCTATAGTTAAAGCAGCGGCTAGCAGCTCTGGCTAATAACAAAATGAGGGAGCAAATGTTTTCAGCTCCGCCCCCTATGACGTTCACAGAGGGTGTAAAGTTAACAAGATGACACAATTATGCGTCTACAGACTGAAAGCTGAGGCAGAAACGGTGGCAGTAACCCTCCCTGCTCTGGGCAGCCATTTTGTTTCTGGCCCGTTCAGGCAGCGTTACTGTTCCTCCTCCTGCTTCTCCCGCCACCGGCTCTGCCGCCTCCCCTGACAAACATCATGTTCTCCGGTCGGATCACCTGGTTCCCCCGAACCTTTCCAGCTGGAGCTCTGACTCACAGGTCAGTGTAACGGCGGCAGCTGATATTTTTAGTGAGTGACTCAGACAGACATCTCTATTTCCTCGCCACGCTTTTGACTTAACGTCTTTGCAGAGCGGCTGTGCTGTAATGAGCGAACACAGGGAGGATTTGCAGCAGGATGAAAGGAGCCGCTCACCGCTGGATGGAGCGTTTTCATCCTCAGCTCCATCAAAGTTACAGCTCCTCTTTTGTTTCACTTTAAAGGGCGAAGAAACAAACTGAACTTTCACGTGTGATGAAGGCAGATTTGCTGATTTACTCCCTGAAATGCCAGCAGCCAGAATTAGACGTTAATCCACACCTGCAGGAGGTGTTGAAGACTGAACAGCATGCCGAGCAGGAATCTCAGCCACATCTACAGAAAGAGATTATTGGAGTTCATTTGAAGAGATTATTTTAAGGCAACAAAAAGCAGCTAATTACAGCCTGTCTGAGAAGAAGCAGCAGAAAAGCTCTCAGGTTCAGGTTGTCCTCCAGAAGCTGTTAAATAATGCTGAGAACATCAGGCTCAGAAATATGTTTAATATCCAGGAAAGTGCATGGCTGCACGGTGTGTTAAAGCGACGTCTCACACACACACACACACACACACAATGTTAGAGCAACCGCAGGTACTTGGTTGGAGATGCAGAGGTGCAGCATTAACCTGCTTAGAAACTGGAGGAATCATGGCAACAGCAAGCAACCTCCACAACCCGACGGGGCTAACCAGAGAGCCACCTCCGTCACTTCATTGGCCCTCTGACATCCTCCAATGCGACGGGTGGTGTTTACTCTGCTTCTATTCACAGCTTTATGAAATTTGCAGACTCCTTTCAGGACCTCGTGCAGCCATCAGGTCCACCAACACGTGAGCAGAGAGCGATGTGAATTCATACAGCACATGCATATGTTTAAACCTCAAATTATTTGGGGTTTATCTAAGACAGCACACACAAGAGACTCACACTCTTTAGACGATTCATTTTCCTGCCTCCCGTACCGCCTGCAGACAGCCGGCAGATTCATTTCACTTTCAAAGACGTTCTTTGACAGTCGGGACGCTCTGTCACTGTTAGTTACTCGGCGAGCCTCTGGGCGCCCAGCGACAATACCAAATCTGGATATCAGCGCAGAATTAGCGAGCCGGGGTCTGCTTTACAGTTCTGTGAGTGTACCTTTGTGACTGGAGCCCAGTCTCACTTCAAAGCTCAGAGACTTTGGAGGCAGAAATGTCCCCAACTTTGAAGCCGATCGGGGATGCTGCCAAGCAGCGGCTGATGGTGGGAGGGGTCTGGATGAAGGCTGAGAGCCTCCCTGGAGGCTCCTCCACTACTGCACAAAGGAAAACACTCCACTTCAAAGCTGAAACTCGCCATCTCTGCTGCCTCTGCCGTCCATGCAAATGGGAGAGAGCAGAGGCTTCGCCTCTCACATCCATCTACAGCTGAGCGACACCTGCCACGCCGTCTTCATTATTAACGCTTTGGGTCGTAGGAAACCAGAACTTGTGATGTTCTTTGGGGTGAAATGGTTTTGTTCATGCAGCACAACGGCACAAAAGTATCACGACCTGACCTTTTCTGGGCGGTGGCCACAGGTTAGAAGGAGCCTGACACAGTGAGGGTCGTTCCCCTCTTTTCCACTGATGCCATGCTGGTGGCCAAACCAGCTCGAAGCTGGCACCAGCGCACAAACACCAAATTGAAAGTATTGGTGTGGTCTCTATGGGAGGACAGCTCCCCATAGAGACCACAAAGGCCGGCTTCCCCATCTCACCTTCATACAGACACAGACCGATTTCTATGTGAAGCACTTGGGATGAATTTTCCACTAAAATCCAAAAGAGGTTCCAGAGGAAGTTATCTGACAGCTCCATCACATCCAGGTCAGCTTTGCTGTCTTTGCACTGAGGTTTGCAGTGTACATGCTGCTCCCTCAGCTGCTGGATAACATCCTTGAGATGCAGGGTGTGTGCAGAAAAAAGCCCCGAGTCGTACCTCTTTACAGCACTGCCAAATTCTGCATGTTTCCATTTGTTCTACATTTATAAAGCTCCAGGCAATGCAAATCATTTCCCAACAGTTTGTGCAGATAGCTTTATTAATTCTGTCCAAACAGATATGTTTGGTTGTTAAAGTGAACTGAAGTCTTGTTGCTTGCAGGTAGCGGGATCTGTCGTGAACACTGATGATTGTTTCTCTTCGACAGGAAGAAAAGGTTTTGTTATTAAGAGCTCAGGCGGAGGTAAACTGCGCCGACAGGATCGCATGCGGAAGCAGGGGAAACTCTCTGTGGCATTAAGTCTTTACTGGGCCTCCTTCCAAGGCGATGTTTGTGTCACTGCTGCTTTGATTAAAGGGATTTTCAAAGCTTATAATCCCCACAAACTAGAAAGGCATTATCGGTTTTAAAGCAGCGATGCCTTGAGCTATGCTGAAGATCTGTGGATGAGATCAGATTGGAGAGGGATGGCAGGATTAGATGCACAGAGGCGTAGACCTGACAGCTCATCACAGCTTAACAGAGGCATGATCCCCGAGACACCGCCGATATCCCCCCACCTCCTGAATATTTGGACCCGGTACCAGATCTCCACTGCAGGAGGAGAGGACGAGTCAGCCTGCACTTTTTAGGAAAACCTCTTCCCCTGAAATGCCCCAGCTGCCCTAATCTGAACCCATCGTCCGTCTGGAAGACCGATGCAAACAGTTTTTGATCACTGCCAAGACTCCAGAAGCCAGAATGATATCTTCTGATAGCTTAGGTCTCAGAGTGAAGCTTTGATTATTGTCCCTGATGAAGACTTAGTCCTCACAGGGTTAAACTTTGAGCATAAATAACAGTCTAAGCAGAGATGTGCAGGCCTTCCTGTTCTCACCCAACCACTTTCTCCAGGTCTTCTGCAGGGACACGGAGCCAGCCTCGAGATCTCTGTCCTGGGCTTGCCTTCATGTTAATTCTGACATCATTAAACATCTCTGGGCCCAAACACTCCTTCACTCTCCAAAAATCAAACTCCAAGGCACCACTGAGAGTTCAAAAGCAGGCCAGACTCTGAGTTCAGTTCTAATCAAAGTCAGTGCATCTGCTCTCCAGCTGTTACAGCAAAGGTGAAGAAGGAGATTTACAAGGTTCCTCCAAGTCGGGAGCGAGCAGGACCTGAGGTGACGTCCCACGATCTGGCTGAAGGATTTCTAAAGAGCTGAAACGTGCAGCTGCTGAAGGTAAACAAAGAAAACATAAGTGAGCAGAGTCTCAGATATTTACTGAAGGCTGCTGCGATGGAGCGCGTGATGTTTATTGCCCTCTTTATGGTCATCATCTGGGGGAAGTAATGAAAAAACGACCCCGTGACCTTCCACGGAGAAAAGGAGGGGGTGGAAGGCACCGTGGCCTCGGGCAAGGCAGTCACTCAGACACAATGGTGCTGATGACGCAGCCGAGGCTCTCGGACCAACAACAAGTGGAGATCCCTGTGCCGAGGAGAGCCTCGGCTTTCCTTATGAAGGGCTCCCCAGTCAGGTTCAGTCTTCTGCTGCTGGCACCAAACCGAAGCCACCGACTGCCCATAAATGATGTTGTTCAGCTTCAACAGCAGCATTACAGCTGCCACCATGCTGTTTCTTTGTTTCCACAAGTGACCATACTTGGTTGAGAGGGTGGGCTGCATCCAGACAAACAGCTGCTAATCGCTGCTCAATAATGTCCAAAAAACCATCGGATGTGTCATTAGAAATATTTATTTTTTTTCAGTTTGGCATGTTTGCTCTTCCTCCTCTGAACTCTGTCCTCTCTCCTTTGTGTTACAGTGTTTCCCTTTTAAATGCACCTCCTGCCTCACCTTCTGTGTGAGTTTATTCTTCGTCACCCTTTTAGTTTATTTCCTGCTTTACTTTGAAGTTGTTTCACTTCCCTCCTTTTCTAAAACTTTAACTTGATGATTTATTATCCAGCTGTTGGCCGAGTTCACCTGGTCTTTGTTCTCCTCCCTCAGTCTTCGTCAGGTCAGGGTTCTACTTCCTGTTATTCTCTGGGTTCTCCTGCTTCTGTCTTCAATGTTTTTTTGCTTTGGTCTGCTTTGTAATATTTTGTTACAAGTAATTAAAGTACCTTTATCCTTTACCTTCCTGCCTGTCTCCAGGAGTTTGGCTCCACCTTTGTCAACTAAATGTGACAATCCGCAACAGCGATATCGGCTCTCTGGGACCAGTTTGGCTCCATTTCCTCTGATCCTCTCTTCCTTCTAATGACTGCAGATGATTAATGTGAGGATGAAAGCCTCCAGGAGAAAACAAGAGAGATGTGATCTTTTAAATGAGTGGTGACGGAGGAATTCTCAGCAGCTTTCTTCTCTTTCATGCACTCAAATAAGTTCCTTTTCTTCTTCTTCCTGCTTGTGTTTTGTGTTGTTAACCTGATGAAAAGGCCGCAGCCTGAGATCCACTTTAGCTACAACCCCACCTGATCAATTTTTCAAAGGGGCTTTGAAGTAACCCTGGCTGAATGCAGAGTCCTCCTTCTTTTTATGGTGAGGCCTCTTCCCCTTTTTAAGCACGCCACTAGCAGACTCAATAATGCATAAAAGAAAGCAGGGCATTGTGGGATGCTGGCCCAGAGAAGGAGTATGTAAATGAACTCTGGGAAAGGAGACCACTCCCACACGTGGTTCAGGTCTAAACGGGGGGGGGGGGGGGGGCGAAGAAAATTTTTTTCCCAGGGGGGGGTTTTTTTTTTTTGTGGTGTTGGGGGCTCCTCCTTTGTCTCGTTTTTTTTTTTTT
>VUQK01025032.1:1575-15840 GCA_015106715.1 Bujurquina vittata
GTGTGTTCAGATAGCTTTCAATACTCAGCTATGTGTGTGTTCCCTCTTTGATAGCAGGTTATTATCAGCATTTAGACCTGCTCTGAAAACTCTCTCTGCAGCAGAAAAGAGCTCCACACTGAGGACCAGTCCTCATTCTTATTTTTAACCACTCCATTAATGTCTTTTCTTTCAATAACTCTCAGCAGTTTCCTCAGCAGTCCTTCTTCCTGCCTCCATCCTCTGCTTCTTTGTGTCTGTTTTTTCTCACTGCCTCTTAAGATGGAACCATGAGAATTTGGAGACTTAAAGAGCTGATTTGTATTGATCAGCTGCCTCTGCCAGGCAGGCAGTGACAAGGCACAATATGGAGCAGGTAAGGTAAGGATGGATGGGTTTGATAGGAGAATTCTTCTTAAAGGGCCACGATCATAGCTATTATTCCATGCACAAAAAGCTCTTTTGTAGGATTATTTTTGTGGCACAATATTGAGTTATCACTAATTGCTATTGTTTTAAAGGTATTTGTTTTAATCTCAATTTGTAAAACTGAATGTAACTATTTACTGTTGTATCCCTTTTGCTACATACATAGCAACCATTTGCATTAACGGCTTTGAAGAAATGCTGGCAGTTCTTTCATACTCAGCATGATCACTTATTCTGTTAATCTCAAAGAGCTTCATCCTTCATATTATTGTAGCAGGTGCGTCTGTTCATTATGTTGATTGCATTAGTTACTTTTGAAAGGTTACTAAAAATCTGATCCCACTGTATCAGTAATGTGTTTGCCCAAAAGTCCTCTAAAGGTTTTAGTTCACCATAAGTGCTCTGTAGACTATATTTAAAGTTTTTAAAATGAGGTCTGTCCTCATTAGTGTCTTCAGGGGTGCTGCAAAAACGATTTGCATTCATGAATTATTTTGCCCTTTGGAGGATAAACCATGAATTCTATTGGAAACTGGGTGTCATGATAGCATGAATTCAGAAGCTGCTTCAGTAACCGTAAAGGAAGGGTGACAGGCATAAACAAATTTTAGGAATAAGATTTGCTATGTGGTCAAATGAGTTTGCTGTAAGCAACTCAGTTACCAGATGGTAAGGGAGACATTGATAATGTAGTGTCAACAGAGTGCCCTAAACTTGCATTCTTTGTAATGATCAGTATGGAGCGACTCCTGTGGTTGCCAAAAGAAGTCCAGTTGTATAGAATTCTATGAGAAAACAGTTCTTGGCTTACTTGACCTGTGACTTGTGTAAATATTGTAATGCTAAGTTTTACTCTGGCTGAATACAGCGTAATGTAAAATTTTGTAAGTACAGAATGGAGCCATTGCAGAGAAATGTATACTTGTGTGCTATATCTAAGCAGTAGATACATAGTTACCACAAAAACTTTGGAAACCTTATGCCGTAATCATAAACTGCATAAACTGACATGCACCTCCCTCCTCTCTCCCTTGAAATGCAACTACACATTGCAATAGTACACATGTTGGCAAACCAACTGCCAACATTATATAGAGGACCTGCACAGATTCACAGATGAACTATAAAGTAAGCTGTAAAAATGTAAAGGGTGAACTAAAAAGGCAGCAGTTAAGTTGCAAATATCCTTCAGTCTTTCACCATTGCAACTTGACACCTGCACAATACACAAATACATTTATCATTAAAGTGAAAAGAAGGTGTCAAAAATAAGACTAAAATCCTGTGTGGGACCACGCCAGGCTATCACTTATCCCCAGACAGAGAGAAGCACCAGGAGGGCTGCTCCACTAGAAGAAAGGTAAATTGTTGGGCAGAAATTGTGGAAAATTGCGAGCAGATAAAAACATGACGAGCAGGATGGGGAGACAAAGAAAGGTATAAGCTGCCTGGCATCTCAGGTGGTCTCTCGGATTGCTGCTCTTTGACTCTTTGAGAGGAAGCAACGGGAGACTGCAGGCTGAAAACACTTGAGTGAAGAATAAAAAAAGGAAAACAGTGCCTGTCAGGTTTTTTTTAATCTGTCACTCTTTTCACATGGCACCAGCTCTGTGTGCTTTATTTGAGCACCACATACCACTTCAACACCCCCTCCCTCTGTTGTATATCTTCTCTCCAGTCCTCTCATTTTTTCCCCACCCTCTCTCCATCCCTCTTCCTCCCTAATGACTGAGCTGCTGGCAGGCGATATGAAGGCGGCATTTTCTCATCTTAAAAGCACATTAAACAGTTGAGAAAAAGACCAGCTCTCTGAAATGTTAAATTGAACTTTGGACTTATCTCTAACTCTCTAGCTTTCTTTTTTTTTTTTTTTACATTCTTCCTGCCTCTTTTCCTGTTTCCCCCTCTCCATCTAAAGCTCTTCTGCTCCACTACTTTCTCTCCTTCAATTTATTGCTGCTAGAGTTGGGCAGATGTTCTGTAAAAGGGTTTTTATAAAAAAAAACTGATATTGACCAGCCAGTGTCATCCTCTTCTTTTGTAATGGCAGTACCTCCCTGACCACAGTTAGTCAATATACTTTTAATACTTTTTATTTCGCACGGGCGCCTAGAGAAATCATTTCAGCCTGGTGTGGGAGGATTTTACTCAACGATCTGTAAAACCTGCAATGAAAACCTGCTCCAATCCTCCTTAAGGAGCAGCTTACACAACTGCAAGAACAAAATTACTTTTAGAGTCCACTGGTGTGCTGTAAGGTGCGTCTGATGGGTTTCAGGGCAATAAAATTGTCTTATTGAAAAAAATCAAATTAATACATTGGTGCAAAAGACTGAAAGCTTTATTAAAAACAACCTGAATTTGCTTTTCAGTGCTAATTTAGGAAGAGTTTGGAAATCAATATTTGTTGGAATAACTGTTGCTGTTTGGTGACTTGACTTTATGACACTCAGCTGAGTGTCTAGCCATCAAGTCTTCCTCTCGATCACATTTCATAGGTTTTCAATGGGATTTAGGTTTGCTGAAGCATCCCCAGATCATCACTAAACCTCCACCAAAGTTTACAGTGAGTGTGAGATACTTTGGCTCGTAGGCCTCTCCAGGTCTTTGTCTTACTATGAGACAACCAGGTGTTGTGCAACGCTGAACACTGGACTCTGACCTTACTCCAGTCCTCTGTGGTCCCATCCTTATGGTCTTTTGTATTCTTCAGTATGGCTTTACATTGATTTTCATTTATGGGGGGCTTTTTTTCTAGCGCTACACAACTTGATCCCTGCCCCTAGGAGCCTGTTTTGAACCATTCTCGCCGGGCGCTTCACCCCCAGTCCCTCTAAAACAGCAAACTAACAAAGCTGATGCAAAAATCACAAATTGATAGGCGATATGAATACATACTGTACAAATATGGTCCCTTGCAAGCTGAAAATTAAAGATTTACCTGACAATGTATCATGAAAGCCTGTGAGCTGAGATTCTCCCACAGACTGTTGATTTGTCACGACAGTCACAAACAGAGGGAAAGCTTATTGTCACTGTTTGTGGGCGGGTGGAGCTGTATGGCAAACTTTCATTTATATTCCGATAGGAAAGCAGAAAAGGAAAGAGAGCTCGGAGAAAAGTAAGTAAAAATTCAGGACTCTTATAAGATCTGAAAATATTAAAGCTATTGGCAGGAAAGAGTTCTTTCATTAGCTGTTAGGGCAAATATGCAGAGCAGAAAGACTCCAATGTCCAAACAAGAAGAGACCAGCAGCAATGTAGCATCCAGAGACCGTGGAATGTCAATGGAATTACTGCTTTGTGTTTACTCTAAACACACCATTACACCTCTTTTTAATTACCCAATGTGTCAGACTGCAGTGTTCTGAAAGGACCTTTGGGGGTTTTGGTTTTATAGGATGGTGCTTGTTTTTAACAATTCTAATAGGCTTTGTTTTCTCTGAATGACCATTTTCTCTGGCAGCACCTCTAAATCCTCAGATCTGACTTTCTGTCACTTTATCTGCCGTTCTTTCCATGATCCTGCCTTTGTTCTTAAGCCATTTGTCTGCATAGCTTTGTCTGTTTTTTTCTCTCTGTTCTTCATGCAGAGAACATCAGGGTTGAGGTCATTGCCCCGCTTAGCAGCTATGAAACAGATGTTCATGGGGTTTGTGTATGTGTGTGTATCGACTTATGATGGAGCTTGACGACAGCAACTAACAGCAGTGCGCACTTAAACTGGGGAACTAGATTAATGTTTTTTTATGTTTCTGGATGGAAGGATAAGCAACAAAGGGACAGTAGGGATTGGAACTAGGGTTTGGATTTTGGGGTTACATTGGGATTAAAATAACTCTGGCTGTTTCTTTGACCGACTGACAGGCACACACAGTTCTGATGGGTCACGGCTTGGTGAGCTGCTCTCGGGATGCAGTTGCGGTTGCCATTTTGAGCCTTTCCACCAACAATAAATGCACTGGACCTCATTGAGAAGTGGAAAATCCCATGATCTGTATCTGTATGTGAGTTCTAAAACCATGCGGAAAAGCCTTACCTGAGCATTTTAGTAGGGCTTCGCAAACTCATGTCCTTTCTGGTTGTTTTGTTGGGTTATCAGCCCAAATAATCTGCCGCCTTCCAAACAAGCAACGTGTTAAAGTGAGCCTCGTGGCCTCAGTAGACCCTTGCATTTAAGTGTGCTTTGTTCTACAAGCTAATTAAAGCAAAAGTTGACTGTTTATGTTTGTCATCGGGAAACCTTAGTTGCTGTTATTTAATAACCTTTGTCTCCACAATTAAAGTTCACATTTGAGCAGAGTGGGAAGGAATGATTAATGATTTCTACAGGTACCACAAGGTGTGTGCATCAGTGAGTGTGCGACAGTTGTGTTTTCCAAGTCCTCATCTAAGGTGCACTCGGTGCGTTCGGAGCTCAGCTAAAACGTAAATTACTGGTTTACAGCGACTACCTACTGATCTCACATATATCTTTCAACACTGCAGGCACTATCCAATTACTCCTTCAGGAGAAAATAATTTGTGTCTTTGTTTTTAGATTGCACATAGCGTTTAAGACTCAGTGAACTCAGTTGTTCCTAGAGTAAAAAAAAAAACACAACTGAAGAATGTGTGTTGAAAATCAAACACCATAAAGTTCATATACAGCGGGACATTAGCTGTAGATGTTAAATCTTTTATTTGCAGCAGATGTAAATATATTTTTTTTCTCCCAAGAATGAATTTGGGCATTTTCACATGAGACTCTGTGGGAACAAAGTCAATTTTGGAAGCTGCCTCAAGGTGCCATTTGAAGAACTGCAAGTTGTGTTATGCCTGCATTGGCTTCATTTTTAATCCATCATTTAGACACTCAGCGCCTTCTGCAGTTCATCTTTATAAAAGAAAAAGTAAAACATGAGTTTTCTTAATCACATCCATCCACTCATCCATTTTCTTCCACTCGTAACGTCCAACAGGATGAAAATTATAGAGGACAATGTTGTAATTTCCATTTTGACCTAATGGTGGCATTGTTTCCTCACTGGTACACTGGCCAAATCAGACACAGTGATATAGCACTGTGCCCATTTGACATGATGGTTACATTTTTGGGTCATTTTGTTTGACATCAGTGGGTTCTGGGGAGAATTGTATCAATGAATCAGATCATTTAAAAGCAGAACAGGGGTATAGGAAGTAGGTAGTCCCTGCATTGTTGTTCACACAAAACCAAAACAAAGAAGATAAATGCCAACAGGTAATAAGGAGGAAAACACAGAAATGAGTGCTAAAAATAACCCAAGTTACCTGTGAGAAGATCAGCAGCGCAATACGATTTAGAGAGAAGCTAAATGAGTCAGAGGAGTGTTTTTAGGAAGAGTTTATCCACATGAACACAAGGAATGGTCATTTTAGTTTTACGAGCAGCCGATGCTCACGGTCCCCAACATTTCCTCAAAATTGTGTTGAGCACCCACACATCAAACAATATAAATGACTTCAAGCTTGCATTCAGGGCTGTGGGACTCAGTCAGGTACTCTCAGCCACTGAGCCATGGCTCTGTGATATATCAGGCAAACATTTTGTGCATCTCTTGCCCTGCAAATACACAAAGTATATTTTGCTTAATATTTAATACTGTAATGCAATATATTTTGTGACGTTTCTCCTTCCAACTACTACCCAAGTCATGAACTCATCTCCTTGTTGCTGATTCCAGTCTTGAAAGCGCATAAATCTTACTCCCTACAATCCCGAGCCTTATTTCTTCCTAATCCTCCCTGTTCAAGTTTCACCGGTCCAAGGAATCACAAATGGCCGCTGCGGTTCTAGCTTCAGCAGACTGGGAGCTGGCTCCAAGAATTACTGTCAGTGCGCAAGTGTTTACAGTAAGGCCTTCATAATGAGGGACTTAATCCGAGTCTAATTTTATTAGCTGAGTAAAGAGACAGTTGAGTGCGTGGGTTTTGTTTCTGTGGTGGTGAAGCTCTCGCCAGTCAGCGATAAACACCTGCAATGCCCACCTCGTACATACCATCAACACTTTTTGACTTTCTGGAGGTCACATAAACACAAACAGGCCCATACTTGTTCTCGTTTCTTTTGGCACGTACACGCAAAGCTTGCTGTGTAATTACCGAGCTCGATCAAGGAGAAAGTGGAGGTCAGGGATCGTCTCGTCGGAGGTGTTCAAGCCCGACTGATACTGTAATTTCAATTTCCATTCGCACACACACATGCAGAAGCAAACACTTTGATGGCTGAGCACAAGCTAATTAGCTGCCCAGAACAAGGCAACAAAGTTAACAAGTACAAGTTTGTTGCTTTTTTTTCCCTGATAGCTGATAGCTGTTGCAGTTACACAGTTACTATACACATAAAGGTCTCATCCTAAATACCAAAAGGAAGTCATTTTTAATGAGACATTCACTGAATTTTCACTTTAATTGAAAAAGGGCCCTTTTAAGGTATTTTCAGATTTTTTGATTTATTTTTTTTACACTTCATAACCTGTTATGC
Organism: Bujurquina vittata; assembly: GCA_015106715.1. Lineage (NCBI taxonomy): Eukaryota > Metazoa > Chordata > Actinopteri > Cichliformes > Cichlidae > Bujurquina > Bujurquina vittata. Next base: position 8,489 of record VUQK01025032.1, read on the forward strand.
TGTGTTTGCAATCCTTTAACCACTTTTGCAGTCTATGAATTATCACTTTCCATTTCAAAGTGCCTTCATTAGATTATTAGTAGGTAAATGAATCAGATTTGAAATAATCAAGCATTCAAAGTATTGAATAGCTATATTCAAGTATTGATTTTCATTGCAATGGGTTTATTATTTAGTTGAATCACTGAAATCCCATTTTGTCCAGCGGGTTGATCCGACATGAAGATTAGGAGATCTGAATGCACACACTACACAGCTGATTGACACACAGACACACAGCTGGCCAGATAAACCCATAAATATGTGATCAGTGGGCTAGCGTTTGACGTCACGGGGGCGCGCTCAGGATTATTTAACGTTTTGCGACTGTGATGAGGCAGTTTAAAGACTTGCATAACATCTCGTGTCAAAGGGACTGGGACACAATACCGTCACAAGGCTTGCTATGATTCCATTAAAAGTCTTCGCGTGAGTGGCAGAGCTGTGCTGTCTGTTTGGCAGTGTCTTGGAAGGATTATTTGCATGTTGCTTTTCCATTGTTTGCTTGACAATTTTATTTGCACAACCTCAATTTAAGTACTGCTTTTAAATCTAGCCGACAGTCACCTCTGTCTAGAGTTGTTCGAGGAACCGTCCGTGCTAATCCCTCATGTATATATATATTTATATATATATATATATATATATATATATATGTATATATATGTATGTTTATTTTTTTATCTGTTGCCAAGCAATTTCGGTGATGTTGCAGTGTTTGCTGACCAACTGCATTTCACTTCTCAATTGTCACCAGGAGTTCAGCCTCCTTTCTTCTTAATTGTTGCTGACGTCTTGTTTCCTTATCTCTGATTGACAGGTGTGAAAAGCAGCCTGGCTAGTGCTATAGTCGCTGTTGTTGTCAAGGAAACCCAAAGTTCCATCCCGCTGCCATGGGGAAACAGAACAGCAAACTGCGGCCAGAGGTGCTGCAGGATCTCCGTGAGAATACCGAGTTCTCCGACCATGAGTTGCAGGAGTGGTACAAGGTGCACAATCCACACACTCAACACATACTATATATTACTGTGCAAAACTGTCTTGAGCCCTTCTTATTTTTTTATATTCTGTTTCTAAGGAGCCAGACTTTCTTGGTGATTTTTTAAAGTGGTCTTGAGCAATAGTTCTCCCAACTTTCGGAATTTTCCCAGATGACCTATGAATGAATCAAATATTAAAAAGTCACCTAACTCCACTTAAAGGCACCTAACCAGCGTGAACCAATAATAAATTGTATCTTTAGGGACTTTGTAGATAACAGCATTACAAGAATGCATGTTTGTTTCCTACGTCTTTTGCTGAATCTATGAAAAATGCCAAAAATAACACAGTTTGACTGGCCTAAAATAGTATTTTTGCACCAACAAGGTGCTTTCCAAATAGCTATTAGCTAAAAACTTGGCATATCTCAGTAGAGAGTGTGTTGTGTTTTTAAACAAATTTAAGGAAACTGGACAAGTGGAGGACAAAAGAAGACATAGCAGGCCTAAAACCTACATACTGCAGATGAACCGTATCTGAAAGTCATGTCTTAAAGAAACAGGACCCATCCAACAAAGACCTGACACAGGACCTCTACTGTTCACTGAAGCCTCATCAGAAATTGTCTCAGTGGAAGGGTAACAGGAGGAAAACGCCTGAGGTGTGCCAAATTACAGAATAAGTGGACAGAAAATCAAATAGGATTTATGGAGCGATTCATCCAAATTGAAAGTTTTGGTTCAAAATGTACAATATATATGAAGGATGTTATGATGTTATGTTTGTGTTTACATTATCTGTAAAACACAGTGGAGGTTCTGTCATTGCTGCAATTCAGCCAGTGGCGATGGAGATCTTGTCAAAACTGATTTGAACACAGAAAAGTCCCATCAGATTTCGAGCCACCATGCAACATCATCTGGATGGCACTGCAGGGTGGATCGTCTCATTGGCAACCGTTTAATTTTTAAGCGTGACAATAATCCCAAACCCAGTGCAGAGTGGCAGTGCAGTAAAAGCATACCTGGATAGAAAAACACACAGTGAAGCTCATCAGTCATGGATTGGCCTCCCCAGAACCTGGACCTCAACATTATTGAAGCAGTGTGGGATCATCTTGACAGGGAACAGAGTAAAAGGCAGCCAACATCCAAAGAAGAGCTTTGAATGTCCGAGAAGCCTGGAGAACTTTTCCTGAAGACTGCTTAAAGAAATGAGGGGAAAGCTGCCTGAGAGAGTTCAGGCTGTGTTGAAGAATAAAGATGGTCACAACAAATATTACAAGCTTCTTAAAATTGTACAAACTCTGTTCTTGGCCTATGTGCTGTATTTCTAGTTATGTTTGCACATGTTGCAATAAATATCTACCTATTTCCAGTTTTCCTATCAAAGGAAATGGGGAGTGATTCAAAAAAGTTTGGATAGTACTGTATTTATACCATAATTCTACTCTTATACGCCTCCATTTCTAAAAGAAATGCAGATTTGTATATCAAACTTGAATCATATATAATTACAGATTTAGTATTTAGTAATATTATTATATACCTGTAAGAAGTATCCTTTGGCATAGATGTTTATAAAGCTGTACAGTCAAGGCAACAAGCAAACAAAAATGGCACTTGACTCTCGGTATACCTGCATTTTTCTAACCAAGGCAGCTGGGAAGTAGGTTTTTTTTTTTTTTTAATCTCCAGTTAAAATTGTTATAAGGCTAAAAGTTACGCATCATTATATGTGGAGAGACTTTGCGTTACAGGTGGGTGCCCACTAGGCTGCTAATTGTCTATTAGGCGTCACCTCTAGAGATTCAAGTCACTCAACTGGACATCTTTTACTGTATTTGTGGTGTTGATGCCTTTTTGGATCATATTTCAGGGAATTATCTGGAAAAAAATATGGATAGGTGGTTATTAGAACTTTACAGTCCAGTTTTGGTGAGTGATGATCTTTCATTTTATTGTGTTATTTTACTTAACGAAGAACAGATAACAGGTGTCTGTGTTTGTAAGATCTACTCATGCAGTCTAGGAGTGCAACTTGCTGACCAAGCTTGCTAGTGTTCGCTGATGACGTGGCACACACACACGCACACCACACCCACACACACCCACGCACACACACACACACACACACAAACTGATGGTGAGGATTTTCATGCTAAACTAGGAGCCTAAACCAATGTGTATGATCATTTTTTATGCATGTTTTTGTGTTTCTGCAGATTTACTTGTGTCCTTATTCATAGATTGTTTGGTCATTATGAGGAGCACAACTAGCTGGTGAACCCTTTAGCAACCTACTGACTATCTGCACATCCAACAGACACAGCACTGATTTAAAGTCATCTTTCTGTCCCCATAAAGAATGGGAGTTCAGTTTCCTTTTAGCTCCACCGACACCTGGGGAAAGTATGCGGCTCTTTAAATGCTAAAAGCTCCACCATGCTCATCAGCTCATAATGTCCTTTTGAGACCTCCCTGATTGTATTACAAACAGGAATCTGAGGTTGATGAGAGCCCTGAGAGTGAACAAAACAATGACCGGGGCCATAAACACAAACAATAAGCTACAACAGGCTAAAAAGCTTTGAGGGGCTGGTGGGGGTCACAATTTGATTTGAGTGGGCTTGTCTCACACACACAATGATTCCTCTCATATTACATAACACAATCTGATCCATTGTTGCTATAAAAATTCTTAAAATGTTGCACCTTTAAGGAAAACTTTTGAATACAGTGGCTTTAATCATCACCTTCTGATTATCAAAGGTGCATGTTTTAAAATAAAACTCTTTAGCCAGTCCTCCAAAATCAGAATTCCTAATCTTCAGACACTTCAAAAAAATGCTTTGGGTTCTTTCAGTGTTGGTAAAAATAGGTTCTAAACCAGGCAAATATGCTGAGTTTTGAAGTCACACAGCACAGTTATGATTTAAATTATGATTGTCAGGATAGAAATGCTTCTTCTGTACAGACATGTTTTTATCTGTGATCTGTAACACCGACAGCAGTCTTCAGTTTTTATCTCCATCCAAGACAGAGCACTATCCAAACCCAGTCCCTTATTCCGTGGGGAGCTTAGCATTATGAAATGCCACAGTGACCTGACCTCATGAGTTATCTCATCGTATGCACGTGGATAAATGTGCAGTGGCTACAGAGCTTTACATGTGGATTAAACCTATGGAACAGCTGTACGAGCCGTCCTGAATAAGAGCTGTGCCGGTTAAAGCCCCTCCCTCAGTGACAGTGGTCCCAGCTCTCAGCAGATTAACAGCTCCTGGATGCTGGAGATGCTGGATGTTTTACTAAATGCAGTGAAATATCAAACAGTCAAGTAAAAGACATTTATTAAGAGCACAACCCTGTTGACGTTTCCCCTCCACTGATGAGAATATTTATGTGATGTTGAAAAGGTAATCCCAGCCTTCAAGATGCGACAATGACTTTGTTACCTCATGGCCTCTATCTTAAAGGTCTTTGTAAAAGAGAGCTTTATTTCTGCTGAATAAAGAGCGCGGGACTGAAGTGACTTTCACCTCCCCTTTTCTTCTCAAGCACAATGCCGCTTTATCAAATGCGAGGACTTGAATAGAAGCTAGCTTTTGCTATCCAAGAATAAGCTCCTTTTCAAAAACGTCTTCATTCTGCTCAGAATAAGTTACAGTGAAAATGTTACTAGTCAGTGTGTTGGTGTCACATTCAAATTATGTAATTTTTTCTTTAAATCATAAATTTCTCAGTTTAAACATTTTATATGAATTTATGAGATTTCTAAATCATTACATTTTACTCAGCATCCCAGGTGTTAAAAGACTTATTTTCAGCCTTGTCTCACCTGATATCTTCTCTTTTCTGTGCCTCAGGGTTTCTTGAAGGACTGCCCCAGTGGTACCTTGAATGTGGAGGAATTCAAAAAGATCTACGCCAATTTCTTTCCCTACGGCGATGCCTCCAAGTTTGCCGAGCACGTCTTCCGAACTTTTGACACCAACAGTGACGGGACAATAGACTTCCGGGAGTTCATCATCGCCTTGAGCGTGACGTCACGGGGAAAGCTGGAGCAGAAGCTGAAATGGGCCTTCAGTATGTACGACCTGGATGGAAACGGGTACATCAGCCGTGAGGAAATGCTGGAGATTGTGGAGGTAAGCTGGGTGATCGTGGTGGCAATAACACTTCATTTGGCCTCAGGTGCTGACAGAGGGGTTGTCACATGTGGACCAAGCCATCTGTCTTAAAGCCTTCCTGTATAGCGACCCTTTTATTAGGGCCACGAGGTTCTTGCCATTCAAAAATAACCTGTTACCTTACAGTGCTATTTACTGACACATTGCATTTACCTGCTGTATATTTACCCCTAAGTGTGTAAGCTTACTAATTGCATAACAAGTATTAGATATTGGTAGCATCTTGCCAGCAACAAACTTTATTTTAATTTCCCTGGAAGAAAAGTTAACCATGGGAGTTTTGGAGTTGTACCTCATGCATCATTATTAGCATTCTAGTGTGCAGGTGCTTCTTCAAAACATGAATTAGACTGCCTTAGCAGCTCACAGACCCAAAATAAAATAAATCCTTGCACAATATAACAGATAACCTCTCGATCATCTTGATAGCAGACCATAGGATCTGACCTAGGGACAGATGCACTGTGAAATCATCACAACAGAGGGATCAGGGAAATGTCATACACAGTAAGAGATTGCATCTTTGAAAAAATTTGTAACTAATTACACCTACACTGTGAACACCTGCAATGTTTCAGATACATTGAATCACAAATGAATGGTCCAGTCTGTCCAGTGTGTTGAGCGCAGCCAGCAGTGTCCAGGCCAGTAGTGTTTGACAGTCTTGAAGCCCAAGCTAAGTTTGGGCTGTCTGATCACCAGGTTTGCATGTTTGTTTGATTGTTTGTTTCAGGGAAAATTCTCCACAGATGCCATTTTTACAAACTCTGAATCCTTTTGACCACTTCCTATGAGCAGCAGTTTAAAGACCTTTGTAGTGAATTGGTAGTGTTCTCACTTTAATGAGAAAAAAATTGTAAAACAGGTATGTGCACCATATAGTATGCTTGTCATATATGAGTAGAAGATCCCTTATTGAACCTTCTGAGAAATAAAAAAAAAAGAAATTAAATATCAATTTGCATATTGAAGTTTGAATTTGTATTGCTGCATCTGGCATTTTTGTGTAATTTATTTAGGTTTTATGGGGGGGGGGGTCACACTGATGATGCTTCAAAGAGAAACAAAACTCATGTGTCACATATGATACACTTAGCATTACAGGGTTAATATCTGGGGCAGCTGTAGCTCAGGAGGTAGAGCTGATCTCTGATCTCTTCTATTTTCTGATTTCTTGGATATATTTATTCACGTGTGTGTCCACTTATGTATACGGTTCTTATTTTACTGTGTAAACCTTTGTTTCATGTCCAGCACTTTGTTGTTTTAAATGTGCTTATAAACACATTTTGATTTTCATCACAAACTGCTTGTGATGCATCTGTGAGTGTGCACGATAGGAAGGCATAGAGTGAAGTGCTGTGTGGCCTGCAGTAAAAAACTTTCAGTTAGAGTAGAAAAGCAATGTATAAGTGCCAGTACATTTAAATCTCTAAATGCTCTGCTATTTTCTGGCCTTTTCTTTCCACTGCACCTTCAATTTTTCATCTAACACATGCCGCAAACCCCCTGACGGTTTATTTGGACCAGCCAATCACAATAACAAAGACAGAGCCTTTGATGAATACTCACATTAGCTATGTAACTTAATGCTTTCATTTAAGTATGTGGGTGAAGGCTTAAGTGTAGATACATATGTAAACACTCTAACACTAACAGACAGTCCGAGTGCAGCACTGGCACAGGCAACAGTTTGCAGGAGGACTGTTAAGTACAGTGCTGCATCTAATCCTTTCACTGTTGAAGTGAACAAGCAGAAGGACTCATATGTCAAGATATTGGACTGAGGATTGTGCTGTATATTCTCTGTGTGTGCGTGTGTGTGTGTGTGTGTGTGTGTGTGTGTGTGTGTGTGTGCGTGCGTGTGTGTGTGCACTTCTGGGTTCTCATGGATTAGCAAGTTAAATTTAACTTGTCCCTGAGTGTGCAGAATACTAGGATTATCTACAGGCTGACTGAGGTTACACACCGTTAGAGAAAGGAGGGGACCATTGTGTGCGGAGAGGGAGAGAGAGAGAAAGAGAGGTGGGGGGTTGTCGTGACTGAAGGGGCCCGATTTGTTTTACACCACATTATCAGATTAATAAAAGACCAGCACATTTTTTTTTCACACGCTGATCAATGGACATGTCTACCATGT
>VUQK01025038.1:0-10578 GCA_015106715.1 Bujurquina vittata
CAAGTATGTGTGGCAATATGAAACCAGCAGTGGTGACATCACAACATTCGCACAGGGCAACAGCAGCATGATCAATGTGACCAACGTTAACCGGAACCACACCGGATGGTACCGCTGTGTGGTCAGTAACAACATCAACAGCGAGACCTCTGACCGCCTACGGCTGGACACCTTCTGTAAGTATTAAAGCTGAGGTAGGGATTACTGGACAAAAATCACAGGAATTTGGTCGGTCATATATATTTTCTGACCAGACCAAGAGTGAGTAATATATGGTAATATAGCTACTTCCAAAGTCTCCATTGTCACAAATGGTCACCATAGTGGATAGCTGTATGTTTCATTTGAGTTTTACACTAGATGTCCTTCACTCCCCTGTATGTACATCACTCACCTGCAGAACACCTGGCACCTGGATGCCCTATGAAAAGAAAACAAGTGTGATGCTTTGGGCAATGTTCTGCTGGCCACCACAGTGGCCAATTAGTGGTCCACATGATTGGCTGGACCTTGGGTCCTGCCATTCATGTGGATGTTGCTTTGACACACACCACCTACCTAAGCATTGTTGCAGACCATGTACATCGTTTCCCTGATGGCTGTGGCCTCTTTCAGGAAAAGTTCCAGGAACTGAAAAAGTTCAGGAATAGTTTGAGGAGCGCAACAACAAGTTTGAGGTGTTGACCTGGCCAGCAAATTCCCCAGATCTCAATTCAAGCAAGCATCTGTGGGATGCGCTGGACAAACAAGTCCAATCTGTGGATCCATAGTTAAGCAGAAGATTTTGAAACCTGAGTGATTTTTTTTGCCCTTTTTACCCCTCACTGACAGTAAAAAAACAAAACAAAACAAAAACTATTGCGTGATTTAATGACCAGGTGTAATAATTTTGTGCTCGACCCTTTGATCTGTCAGTACAAACTACATAGGCTAGCATGACAAATCTTTTTATTGTACCCTGATCTGAATTTTAGTTTGTTTTTTAGTGTGTTTAGTCTGTTTCTTGTATCTCTTACATGCAGTCATGTTTTCTCCTCAGTTGGTCCGGATGTTCCTCAAATAGATGTGACTCCACAGCGTACAATAAAGGAGGGTTACTCAGCTCTGGAGACGGACACTGTTTCTTTGCTGTGTCAGGCTCAGTCCAATCCAGCCAGTCAGTACATCTGGTTCTACAACAACTCCCAGGTTTACACCGGGCAGCAGTACACCATCACTAGAGTCCTCCGCCAGCACACTGGTGACTACGCCTGCTTGGCACAAAACCCCAACCTCAACACCCGCTCCAAAAAAACCATCAGCATGACCATTTATTGTGAGTGTGACCTTTGACCTCTGACCATACCATGCCAATCCTACTCTGCTCTATGATTTTTTTTAAGTTGTTTCTTTTTTAAAAAAAATCAAAATCTTTCTCAAAACAAATACTTGATCATTTCAATTTCAATTAAACTTCTCCTGTAATACAGAAACTGTCACTGCTTCTTCTATTTTCTTTCCCCAATACTCGACCTAAAAGCTGGTAAATGTACATATACTCATTCTCCTGCTTGGTTTGGAGTCATTAATTTGTTCAAGTAGGTGTGTAATGAGTCTGAAATTGACACTAAAGCTGGAATAAACAAAATTATAGAATTTTATAACTGCTATAATTACTCATGCCCAACATCATGAATGCACAAGAACGTTTTTGGGCCCTGGTGTTCTCACCTCTATCTTATCCCCACAGATTCCCCTGATGGCTCCCCTTCCTGTTCTGTGGAACCGGCTCTGAATCACACCTCTCTGAGGCTGCTGTGCTCCTGGCCTGGCGGATTCCCCTCCCCTTCACTCCAGTGGACTGGAGACCTGATACATGTAGGACAAGATCAGTCCAACGCAGGACAGCAAACCAGTTCAGCCTCCAGCACTGCGATCTTGCTGCTTTCTGGAGGCCTGATTTCTGACAACAGCTTGTTTACATGCACAGGCTCCCATCCTGCCCTGAAACAGTCAACACAGTGTACCACACGCACATGTCAGTGCAGGAATCTCAACAAAAATGAAAAGAAATAATTTAGAGCAAAGTTTAAACTAATGTGTCTGAACGTTTTAAAATCTTACTTCTTCTCCATCAGATATTCCCCCTGCAGAGCCAGTGTGTTTTGCTTATGTGACCAATGACAAACAGTATCTGATGCTATCCTGCTCCTGGGAAGGAGGGGCCCCAAAAGCCTTGGTGTGGTGGGAGGGCCCCGCAGGCCAGAGCAAAGGTGGAGAAGAAAACTCCAACATCCTGATCCTCCGCTATGGCACAGCTCGTGGTGGGAAACCTTACACCTGCCATGCTAAACATCCACTTCTGGTCCAAACCAAGACCTGCAATGTCACACTGGGTCAGTGCACAGTCTCACTGTACAACAAATAGCAGCTGCAGATTGTTAAATATCTAATCCGTTCATTGTCACGTGCAGAGGCCCCTGTGCTGCAGACGCAGCGGAGAGTCGTGTCTGTGTACGAGGGGAGTGACGTCCAGCTTACCTGCAGTCTGAGAACCAACAATCTTCCTGTCAATGAAATCGCCTGGTTTAACAATCAGGGTGTTGGTGTCCAGGACACCTCAAAGTACATGCTTCTGAGAACGTCTGCATGGGCCAATCTGACTGTGAGGGACACAGATGAAACTCAAGACAGCGGCGAGTACAGGTGCTTCACTTCCAACGCGGTGGGAGGAACTGAAATCAATGTCACTTTAGTTGTCAATAGTAAGAATTTTTTCCCCCCTAAATTGCTCATTGCTGAGTGTAAGATGAGGATGAGGAAACAACCTCTTGTGACTATAATAAAGTGTATGTAAAGTTGCAGAGCATGAAACATGATGAGCTATATATAATGAGATGTGTAACCTTCATCATACAGAAATCATACAGACACAGATGTTTCTGTTTTTTGTTTTTTTTTATCTGGTATCAGAGCACCCCATGCCACCCAATGCAACCCTGGTCAGAGTGATGTACATCAGCCGACAGCGTAACGAGGTGGAGCTGGAGTGGGTGGTAGAGAAGGAGGGAGCAGGAGGTTGGACAGGTTTCTTCCTGGAGCATCGATGGTTGTCTGAATTGCCACGACGGAAAGGAAGCGGCAACGATTCAACTGAGCAAGTGAAAGAGAAGGTTGTTCCCACAGTGTGGGACCGTAACATCATCCAGGATCCAGCTGTCAGGATTCATACAGTGCGGAGTCTGACGCCAACGGCTACCTACCAGTTCCGCATCATACCGATCAACCACCGCACTGTCGGACACCCTTCGGCTGCAAAGACTCCAGGTATAGGAAATGGGAGACATATGAGACTTTTTGTCCTCTCAGAATTATAAGGTTCTATCTGTATTCTGACCTGGTTTGAGACATTAAATAATAGAACCTTATAATACCAAACTAAAGCTTGATTTTGCAGATAGAAAAATAAATAATAAAAATAAAAATACCTTACCAAGCTGACAATAAAAATAGGCAGAAAGAAGATGTATTAGAAATGAAGTGCATTGAAAGGTGTGTTACATTGGTGACAATTTCAAATTTCTCTACAATTAAAGCCATCAGATTTGAGCTCAAGTCCTTAAAGCAGATAAAAACAGCAATTAAACAGATGACATTAACATATTAGACTGATTAGTTATTTTCTGAAGAAGATGATCCAATCGAACTGCGATTGGTAAAAGTATGTGAACCACCGCTTTCTGGTACGACCCACTTCAGTCCTGCCCATGAGAAATTGGAGTTCAGGACTTTGACTTTAGCCATTCAAAGCATTCAAAGATATGAAACCGTTCTGTGATTGAACATCTTTTGAGGGTCACTGTCAGCTTTGTAACAAAGTCTTCTTCTTTCTCCAAATATACAAAATGAAGTTAAATCAAAGAGTTCTATTTTGTTCTCATACATTGCCAAATCACTGCGGCAGTAGGCCTCTGACTTGCAGTGTGCAGGGTTTCCTTTTGAACAGCCAAGCATACCATGATTGTTTATTCACTCATAAATGTGAGTGGGCAAGTCATTAACTTTGAAAGCAACAGTGATTGCTTTTGTAGGATTAGGGCATTTTTCTTTGCATTTAAATTGTGTTGTGTTAATTTTTTTCCTGGGATTATCATCTTTGTAGTCAAGAGATAAAGTAGAGATTAGAAAAAATGCCGTTAATGAAAACGATTTTGCTATAAGCTTTTTAATAATTTGTGCATGCGTACCGTGACTTGGCTTAATGCTGTCGTGGTGATTAAAGTATACACCACACAGCAGCACTAAGCACAGCGGCCAATCACTGGACGTCAGTGTTGACACATCTCTGATCTTTTTCTGATACAGATCAATCACGACAGGGCGGCAGACAGATAATGCCTCCGCTGGCAGCAAAATGTCCCCTTGTGTGTGCTCACTTTTCTGACAGCATCTTAACATTAACCTCATCATGCATGCATTATGCAAGAGCTATAAGCTATTTGGAGTGATGGCACATTTGAGGGCGCAAAAGATTCACAAATCATTGCCGGTGTGTAAACAAGCCATTATGGCTCTTTACCTCAAGTCAGTGTATTCCTATAATTAGAACATAAAGGGTTGAAGGGATCAGTCTTCTGAATTCATATCTTTAGCACACATTTTAAGGCTTAAAGAGAATTAAAAAAATAAAAATAAAAATAAATCAATAAATCTGAGTGGGCTTTATTTGACTCCTCGCTTTAATGTTCGACAACTTCTATGGAGGGTAACAGCAGCTTTTAATTCCCCTTATTTGTGCACAGTCATTCTTACTGAGCATTGATGGAGTCAAAAATCTTTAGAGATGGTTCTTTAACCTTTTGCATCCTAATAAGCATAAATAATATTTTCTTGGGTACTCTTAAATCTCCTTTGTTTGTGCCACGAATCACTTCCTTAAAGATTTGCTGTTAACTTTGATTGAAACCAGTTCTTTAAATAAAAACATGGCACCCACTCAGGAATTAAAAAAAACACCAGATTCTACTTTAAAATTTACTTATAATCATAAATGTTCATGGTATAATATTTTTGTCTCATTTGTTTAATATTGTTCTGTTTTTCTACACTTGTGTTAAAATCAGATGATGCTTTAGGTCATTTTTTATGCAGGAATATAGAAAATTCTTTCAAGCACCAGTGTCAATGATGAGATACAAATTTTATTAAAGCTGTTGTCGCGTTTTTATTGCTGTTACAATGTTTAACAATGATTTTCTTTTTTTTTTGTTATCCACTCAGGTGACAGACTCAACCAAAAACATATGCAAACAATGACACACACCTCATGCCTACACATCGCCCACTTCCTCATTACCTTCCTCTTTTCTGTCCTCTGACCTTCCCTTGAACTCACCCTGTGTGCCCCTCCTTGTGAAAACTGTATCACGTTGTATTGCATTGTTGTAGAAATTGGCTGTTCTAAATAAGCCAGATGTTTGTTTAGGGTACAGAAAGACTTGTGCAGTTGTGGTGAGAAGTTTATATACACTCATCATGAGCATGGGTGTCAGGCTAATTTGGGGCTTTTAATGATTTCTTTGAACTGTTCTTTTTCCAGGATGTAATGATTGTACAGCAAACACCTTAAATACTTTGAAAAACAAGAATTGGGTGCACACGTTTGAATTTATTTTGGATTTCTCTAATCCACACAGGATCCAAATTATACATAAGGGCTCAAATATATACATGTGCTCACTTAAAGTGGTGCTGAAGGTTCTACAATGTCTTTTAACTCAAAAAAGCCAAGTTAACTTCTTGTTACTGAACAAGATTGACTACAACTGGTAGTTTTTCTTTGCCAGCATAAAAATCATTTGTTTGATAGCACTTATTGGATTGACCAGCACTCAGAACATTGGGAAAGTAGACCCAAACTGGACAAAGACCCAAACTGTCAGCCTCAGATGAGACAAAACTGGTTAGGATGTTCAGGAACAACACGGGAACCACAGAGACTCAACCCTGCCATAAACGGGAAACTGCTGGAAAACAACACTGTCCACAGAAATGTCACTTTTACATCACAATGGACTGAGAGGGTACCGACCAATTAAGAAACTCCTGATCCAAAATCATCACTTTCAAGCTCGACTGGAGCCAAATGTCTTCTGGAGAAAGGTTTTATGGTCAAATGAGACCAATTCTATCAAGAAGAGTGGTCAGATATCCAGAAGCTTGTTGAAGGCTACCAACTTGTTTGTTCAAGGTCCAACTAAGAGACATATACCCAAATATTAGTGGGGGGTGTATGTATATATTTGAGCTTGTATGTATACTTTTAATCCTGTTTGGATTAGAGAAAATCCTAAATTAATTCTAACTTGTGCACCCAGTTCTTGTTTTTAAAGTCATTAAAGATGTATGCTTACAATTATTCCACCCTGGAAAAAGAACAGTTCAAATAAATGATTATTACTGACATTAATGCCCATGATGTAAACGTCCCACCACAACTGTAATGTGGTAGGATGGCCCAGTGGTTTTCAACCCATGTGCGAATGATTGGATGAATCCTCAATGTTAAGTTCATCAGACGATAATGGTAGAGTGACAGTCATGGCTTTGACACACCTCATGCTACAAGAACAGCACTGACGTGCGTTGAGAACCACTTGAGAAACTGAATGCCAGCCATGTTTTGACAGATTTGAACTATCTTGCAATGTGTAACTGTGATGTGTTGCAGCGGAACCACGCTACAACGTGTTCCCTGCTGTGATCGGAGCAGCTATCGGTGGGATGCTCTTTGCAGCCATTCTTACGGTTCTGCTGCTCAGGTTTATAATCCGCAACCGCAACAGCAATCCTCGTAAGTTCAGAGCACATGAGTGCCAGTTTTCTGCTGACCTGTTTAGAATCGTTGTGACATTAATGTTCTCTTTTCTCCCCCAGGACTACATGACCTGTTGTTTGGCAGGTGAGTATCTGGATATATGTCTATAAAAACAACAATAAAACCTTTCAGGTTTGCTGTTATCGCTACAGACGTGCCATTGCATCATTTTCTGTTACCAGGCAACACAGCTAGTCAAGAGAAAACATCAACTTCCCAGAAGATGAAGTGGTCAGCAGGTCAGAGGGAGGAATAGAGGAGACTGATAGATCATTCAGTCCAGGCAAGATGAACACACTTTCTATGTATATTCGTACAACTCTAAGAGACAATATGCATAACACACATATAGAATTATAAAGGGCATTCCTGATGGCCTACACAGAAGTGACTGTTTCAACTGTCATTGGAATGTTTTCATTTGTCAGTGCACAACTTAAAAATTTAAATTGTATTTTTAGGCACTTTGTTACTAATTTGCTCCAATTTCTTCAGTTGAATCTATAAAAATGCAGAAGACAAAAGTTTGACAGGCATAAAATAGTATTTTTTTTCCATCAATAGGTGATTCCCAAAGAGCTATTAGCCAAAACCCTGGCAAATCTCAGTGTGCAATATATCCTAAAAAACAGAAAACAGGACAAGTGGAGGACAAAAGAAGTGGAAGGCCAAAAAAACTAGATGCATCAGAAAAGAAGAAAAAGAAAAATTGCAACAAAGACCTACATCTGGCTATTCAGGTCATCCATCTACTGTTCACTGAATCCTCATTAGAAATACCCTCAGAACAAGAGTGGCTGTGAAGATGCCATTTTAAAGGAAGGGAAATGGGGAGAAAAGGCTGAGGTATGCCAAATTACACAAGAACTGGACTGAAAGTCACTGACAACAGGTGGATGGATGGAGTGATGGATGGAGTGATGAATTCAAAATTTGAAATCTTTGGTTGAAATTGTTAACATGTATGGAAGAGGACAGGAGAGAGGCTCTTTAGAATTATAGACTGTTTTTGACTCATGTATTTCCATGTATGCATTTAAAAAAAATGCTGCACTCATTTCCAATTTCCCCAGCAAAATATAAAGAAATTAGGGGCAGCTCGAGACTTTTGCACAGTACATGTGACTGTTTTTGTTGATGGTTTACAGTTCGGAAAAGCAGACTGTTGCTTTTATTGCATTACAAATACAGTTTGCAATTTTTTTCTACAGACCTTTCACTACATAACCGTCACTTAAGCATGAACCCAAGGGAATCTTATCTCTACAGTGAATTACACGACAGGCCGAAAAGACTAACAAGTTGCCTGGATTTTAACAGGCTCCCCACAGCTACCTTATTTAAAGCAAACTTACAGTGCTCACATTTAGATTCTACTATAGCAGCTCTGCCAGATTCTCAATTCAAAGTATTTTTTTGTCCTACAGTAGAATTCAGAATCAGTTCAACCACTTTATGAAACAAACCATTTAAGCTCCTCTTCCTGCCGCCTCTCGTGAACAGAAGCTTTGACCATCGAGTTAGTGGCGTTTCTGCATTCACTGCCAGAATTGTGCCTGAGACCATAATAAAGATGCCTACTTTTTGTTTGTTTTTTTTAAAATCAAGCAATGCTGAGAGTAGAAAAAAAAACATTCTGAACAGTCTGCATCCCAACCTGTGTAATGACAACAACTGGGTGCATCTCTACTCTAACACTATTCTGTGTTCACTGTGTGAATTTCTCATAAAACACTCCCAAAGTTGGTCTTAAGATTTTATTACGAGTATACACAGCACAAATATACACATATATACAGATTTGTCTGTCCAAAGTCTGTGGTAGAAGTCATTTGTATGTAGATCTGCTCACTAGCTGGGGACCAAAATCTTCTGAGTGCTGATTATATCACCGAGCTTCTGTTTGATCTTCACAAAGAGACGCTTAAACTCCAAGCCGTCACCCTGGAAACAGACACATACAACAATGTCAGCAACTGTCTGATGAAAATACACTTAGACACTGTGCACAGTGTACTCCTAGATCTCCTCATTCGGTGATAAAGACCAGTGGATTTCTGCTGGTGCTCATGAAGTCTGCCACAATTTGTCTTTCAATAAAGACCTTTTACAGATAAAACACTGAAACATAAAATTGTGGACTGACGGGAAAATCATTTACTGGACATTTTTACTTGCAGTGCTACATCAACCAACAACAACAATGTTCTGACTGCAAAGGATGACCGAAATATGCTATTTGCTCTCATAGTGCAGTTTCTAATTCAGTTGAATTTTATATACACTTCTTAAAAAAATATTAAAGGGAACACTTTGAAAACACCAGAAATCAATGGGAAAAATCACGCTGGATATCTACACTGATGTGGACTGGGTAATGTGTTTGGGATGGCATTGTTTGATGGAAATGAAAGCAATCAACCCTGAATTCAAAGATACCCCAAAAATCAAATTGAAGAAACGATTCTGCAGGCAGTCCATTTTGCAGAAATTTCATCGCAGCAACTCAAAATATAATATAATGCACTTCAGAGTTAATCCTTTTTTCTAAGCTGATGTCTGTTTAAAATACATAATTAAAAGATTTGCCCTAATCACGAACGTGAATGTGTCCAAGCAACTTTATTGGTTCAGTCACTCAGTGTGAAAGACTCGTCATTATAGATACATGTAACCTGTTTTCTACTCAGATTTGTGGAAAATAACTATTGTAATAAAAGAGAAACTCAGATTCATGTCAGATTATTTGCTCCTCTGTTACTGTTTCTTCACTTCTTCCATTTTTTTCTGTTTTGAAATATCTAGAAATATCTATATCGTAGGAAAAAAAAGGTTTTCAAAAGACTCCATTCAGTCCTCTGAAAAACTAAGTACAGCCTTCCTGCTTCCACAGGAATGAGGAGGGTAAGTAGCAGCCAGGTGCTGCTAATAAATTGCATTGGATTAAATTATTATCAGCAAGTGTGAGCACTTCCATAATAACAGAAGTTTTGGCTGTTTGCTAGTTTGGAGCATTTAGGTGTGAGTTAGCACAATGCCAAAGATGAAAGTCATCAGCAATGATTTTACAGAGGCAACTGTTGCTGCTTCTCAATCTGGGAAGGGTTATAAGGCCAATTCAAGGGACAAACATCCAGTTGCCACTCTTTCCAGAAGTGGAAGTCCCAGCAAATTCACTCTAAGGTCAGACTGTCCAATGTTCTGTGAAACTACCCAAAAACCCAAGAGCTACATCTCAGACTCTACAGGACTCAGTTAGAATGTTAAATGTGAAGTTTATGAGTGCAATTAGAAAAAGACTGAACAAGTGTCGCTTGTTTGGAAGGACTGTCAGGAGAAAGCCTCTTCTCTCTAAAAAGAACATCAGCATAAGTTTGGAAAGTTGCATCTGAACAAACTACAAGACTTCTGGAACAATGTCCTTTGGACAGATTAGACTAAAGTGGAGATGTTTAGTCAAAATGCACATCAGCATCACATCATTGGAGAAGATCAAACAACATGTCAGCACAAACATCTCAACCAACTGTTAAGCAGGGTGGTGGAGGGCTGATGATTTGGGCTTCTTTTGAACCCACAGGACCCGGGCACCTTACAGTCATTGCATCAGCCATGAACTCCTCTATATACCAAAGTATTATAGAGTCAAATATGGGACCATCTATCCAACAGCTGAAGCTCAACTGAAGTTGGGTAGTGCAACAGGACAATGATCCACGCAC
>VUQK01025051.1:0-13153 GCA_015106715.1 Bujurquina vittata
GCACACACACACATAGCGTAAGCATGTTAAATATGTAAATTGTTACATGTGTATTCACAGTAAGACACCTTTAGTGTCTGACTGTGGTAAGTGACCTTTAGGAGACCCCAGTTCAAAGACCCCGTGTGATCCCTGAGAAGAAAGAGGAAATTTCTTCACAATACGAGGATACACTTCAAATGGCGCTGTGTGAATATCAGGCAGTTCTACTGAGCAGCATGAATTGAGCTTCATCTAACATTAATTTAAAGACTTAGTTACAGTGTGTAAGGTTTACACACTCTCCTGGGAAAGTACCCATTGGTACGGCACAAATACTCATTAAACTGGACCTTTAGAGAAGTTGCTGTGCTCATGTAGGCAACAATGCACAGAACCTCGTAATACTTTTTTAGTATTGCGAGATCTCGCAAAAGTACCTCTTTTTTTTTCCCCATGTTTTTTTTCCTATGTCCCTGCGGGGTTACGTAAATGCTTCTGACAAGGGAGAGTCTTTTTTTTTCTTGAATTCAACAAAATGATGAATTTATACCATCACAGAGTTGTGATAAACTTGCTTTTCCCTGCAAACACGCGCACACAGTGTTGTGATCGCGGTCAGCACAGCCTGTCCTCGTTTCCTCTGGCACTCTGGGCACACATCCAGGCACTTAACCTCACCAAGCAAAGAAGAGAAAGTAGGAAAAGTGTAATATCAAGATTTTAAAAAATGAAACGAAGTAATTTGTGAGTCTATTTATTTGAGTTAAACACTGAACATTTTAGACATAAACAAAAATCTTACTGAAACATATCTATTAAAGTCCAGATTAAAAATGCCAGAAAATCCTGGAGCTGTCATGAAGCTCCTGGCGCAGAGTTTTAGTGCTGATGTTAATGCTAAAGGAGGTTTGGAACCTTCCAGTTACTGAGTCAGCAGCATATTGGGGACTTTTAGGCCTCAGCACTCGGTGACGCCGCGCTGTGCGCTCTGCCGTTTCGTGTCTGAGTTGTTGTGGTTCCCAAACACTTCCACAATAATACACATCTGGGAGGGAAGAAACGTCCCAAACTGGCTTGTTGCAGAGGGGACATCCTATTCTATTAGCATGTTCAAATTCAGTGAGCTCTTTACAATAACTCAGTCTTCCACAGA
The DNA here is from genome assembly GCA_015106715.1 of Bujurquina vittata. Taxonomy (NCBI): domain Eukaryota; kingdom Metazoa; phylum Chordata; class Actinopteri; order Cichliformes; family Cichlidae; genus Bujurquina; species Bujurquina vittata. The sequence goes on from VUQK01025051.1 coordinate 1,136, forward strand.
CTTTGTGGTGCTTGATTTTACACAGCTGTAGCAATGGGACTTAATACAGAGATTAGAAGATGTGGCCCAAAACCTTTGTCCATATAATGTATTTGATGTGAATTGGTGGTACTGGCACATTTAAAGAGGTTATTTCCCCCCAAAAAATGACACAAAGGTATCATGAAATCAGACAGACCTGTCAACTTGTTACACTCTCATGTCTATGCAAATGCAAAAGAGGATAGAAGAGCAAATTACGCCCTTTATGCTCTGACTCATTTTTTAAAAAGTTTTTTTAAGTTACACCCGTGTGCGCCACCGTTTTCAAACCAATGGCACTGTTTTACATAACGTTCAGTTATTTCTAACTATATCAAAAGCTTTACCGTTACTGACGTTAGCCAAATATAAATGAATGATGTCTGGAGTTTTTATTAGCATCATTATATGGAGAGGAACAACACACTGGAGCTGTTCCTGCTACCTGTACTGTACACAACACTGAACAGTGGCACAGAAGATGGAGCACACATGTTGAACTGCATGTTGCAGTAACACAAGCAGTAATGGCGCCGTGTCGAGCAAAAAGGTTTCTTTCTTATTATTGTTTAATACTGCTTTAATTTCAGCTGCATCTAAGTCAATATATCAGTGTAATGGGGAGAATTTGGGAGATAAGAATATCGGATCGCTGACTCAATCCTATCAATAACACTTATCTGGCAGCTTTTATGACTTTATTCAACTTTATTCCACTCTGCTCTTTGATGGTGCGCAGGCTGGTCCGATCACAGGTCAACCAGCAGCCCTCTGAGGTGTCAGCACGTCTCAATCCTGTCTTTGTTTGGCTCCCTGATAACAATCCAACTGTCACCTCATTATGAGCTCAAACAGGTTGGATGAGGTGCTAAACACCCAAGAAACCTCCCTGTTTGCTCGCTCAGACGATGGCCAGCCTTTGGGTGTTGAAAGAGCAGAACAAAGGTCTGCGTCACCGTGTGTATGTTTGTGTAAACTGAACAGGCTACAATTACACAAATAAGGAATTGTCCATGGCCCAGCTCGGGTCCCTGTGTTCTTCCACTGAGTGTCAGCGAGTCTGTGTTTGTGTGAATGTGTGTCAGGCGAGGGCATCGAATTCTAGCTATAAACCCATGATGGATGTACAAAGTGGAAATTGCTTATCTATAATGATATTCTGATTGCTGCACTTATGAAACGTATTATCCCACGTTAAAGCGTTGCATTCCATTTCCTGCTGCCTGAAATAAAGCTGAAGGTGAGATGTGTGAGTGTGGAAGGTAATTAAATGTGGAGCAGGAGATCCTGGAATGTTCTTTTTGTCTACAATACAACTCTCAGCTTCCAGACATACATCATGGAATTGTTTTATATTTACTAAGTATGTCTTATGTGTGTTTGTAGAATTTCTATATTAAACATAAAATAAAACTAGACTGCAACAACTGAAGGTTTTAAAGGAAAAAGGGAAGAAATTATGTTTAAAAGGAAGCATTTTTATTCTTTGGGGTTAAAGGGTAATGACCCTTAACCTTTAACCCCATGCTATCAGAATATGTCATTTCTAGGGCCCAAGCACTCACAGTAGCGCAATGGCCCTAATGTATCTGCTCCATTTATTATGATTATCATTATTCATAAAAATAAATTGCTTATTTGAGGGCTTCACTGTGCTCAAAAACTCATGGAATTTTTCATGCGTGTTAGATCTGATGTATGTTTATGAGTCTCGCACATGGACAGAACAAACTGACTCCATACCACCACCTACAACCTTTCGGTTTCAGTGAAGAAAGAAGAACGGTCTTTCTAACACAGGGTTAGGCTTCACCGTGCGGGCCGGTCAGGGTAGGCGGACATCACAGTAATGAGTACGTTTGCAGCATGATTCAGGACAAATAATAATTTAGAAAAAAATAAATGTAATGGTGATGTAAATTAAATATAAAACACTTTGTGGTGTACAAAAAAAATTATCATTGTTTATAAAACATCAGTTTATTTCTTATTATTTGTTTTGTTTTGTTTTTGATTAAGGTTTTTAAAGCTAAGGGTTTAACCGACTCCTTTTTGGTCACTAATTCACGTTCTTTCCATTTCTTCACTGTCATTTATTTATTTTCATCTGCATTTTGTGGTGGTCATTTCTGAAAACATTTACAAATTTTTATTTATTTATTTATTTTAAGTAACGAGAACTTCTGGAGTAGAAAAAGGACGTACTGTCATGGTCCTGGGGTTTTGGATCCAGGGTTTTGAGTTTTGGGGATGTTTGGGGTTTTTTTCAAGTTTTGATTATGCCTCTGCAGTCCTTACATGGGTGTTAAGGTTCATGTTGGGTTGTTTTCATTCCCCTGTTCATTCTGGCCCTGTTTCCGCCCCTGGCGTTGTCCTCATCTCTGTTTATCTTTTTTGCTCTGTCAAGTTTTTTCAGTGGTGGCTCTGTTCCTGTTTTATTTTGGTGGTTGTTCCTCTCTGGATCTGATGCAGAGTTTAACTTCCTCCCTAGTCATTATGTTGGTTGTAGTCAGCTGTGATCTCACCTGTTTCTCATCCTCTTGTATTTATTCCCCTTTGTTCTTTGCACCCGTGCACCCTCATGGCTGTATCTCTCCTTGTGTGTGTCACCAAGTGGATTTATGATAGATAGATAGATAGATAGATAGATAGATAGATAGATAGATAGATAGATAGATAGATAGATAGATAGATAGATAGATAGATACTTTATTGATCCCGAAACCCTCCTGACCAACTTATCCAGCCTCGGTGTGTCTCTCTTCCTGATGTTGCCTCCCCAGCACACCACTGAATAGAAGAGGATGCTGGCAGCTATAGATTGGTAGAACATCTGCAGTAGTTTTCTCCTTAAAAAATAAAGCCGGCTCTGCCCCTTCCTGCACAGTGTGTCTGTGCACACCAACCAGTCCAGTTTGTTGTCCAGCTGCAGACCGAGGTACATCAATCTCCCCAATAGAGACAGGCTGTGGGGGTGGTCCAGACCTAGAGAAGTCCACCACCATCTCCTTAGTCTTGGACATGTTCAGCAGCAGTTGGTTCAGATGGCACCATTCCATAAAGTCATCCAGCAGTCTCTTGTACTCATCCTCCTGTCCACTCCTGGCATACCCGACAATGGCCGTGTCACCTGAGAGTTTCTGCATATGACACGTCTCAGACTGGAAGTCAGACGTGTGCACTGTGAACAAGAAAGCAGAGAGGACAGTCCCCTGTGATGCACCAGTACTGCTGATCACAGTCTCAGATGTACAGTCCCGCAGCCTCACATACTGCAGTCTGCTGATGAGGTAATCCATAACCCAGGTCACCAGGTGTGGGTTAACCTGCATCCTATTCAGCTTGTCTCTCAATAGAGGGGGCTCTATAATGTTGAAGGCACTGGAGAAACCAAAAAACAAAATCCTCACAGTGTCACTCCCCTTATGAAGGTGGGAATAGGTTCGGTGTAGCAGGTAGAGGATGGCATCCTCCACACCCACTTTCTCCTGATAAGCAAACTGCAGGGGGTCCAGTGCATGTTCAACCTGGGGCGATCAAATCGGTTATAGAAGAGATTGAATTGGTTTGCTCTCTTCATATTACCATTGGGTGATTCAAAAAAAGCACTGAATATTCAATGAATCTGGCCTATCAAAGAAATGATAACATCTTCTGTGCCAATGCCAACAGCTTATTCTGCTACTGACTCTCTGGTACCCCAGGTGCTGACAACCAGGCTTGTCATCATTGGATGCAATCTCAGTGCCAATCCCATATCTCCACAGTCTGGGACTGAACTTTATCCTCTAAGATGACAGCACTCGCCTCCACAGAGCAGGTTTATCAGAGACTACCTCCAGAATTTGGGAGTGGCGAGGGTGGAACGGCCTGCCTGCAGTCCTGATCTCAACCCCACCGAACAGCTTGGGCGTGCTCTTCGTGCCAGAGTGACCAACACAATCACACTGACTGACTTGCAACAAATGCTGGTTGAAGAGTGACCGAGCCGGTGAGCAGCATGAGGAGGAGGTGCCTGGCTGTCGTGGCTGTGCTTGGTTCTTCCACATGCTGCTGAAGCCCCTGTTTGGCATTGTCAAGTTTTTAATGGGTGCAACCCACAAATGCATCCTCCTTATAAATGTGGCACAATTTAAGGGGAAATAAACAGGCAGATGTATTGCCAAGAAGCATTGTTACAAAAAAGCAACAAGAGACCAAACACAAATTTCCTTCCTTTTTGTGTTAAGTTTAGATAGATGTTGTTCCTGATGTTTAGAACACGAGCAGGAGGTGTGGTGGCAAACAGGTTCATGAGTCGGTGAACCTGTTTCAACCTTCTTTCATGCACTGTTTAGTTTTGTTTTTGCTTTCTCTTACTTTTGCTTTCTCCAGATGCTTGGTAAGATCTGAAGATGATGGTCGTTACTAAAGATCATGGTTTTGCTTAAAATGTGACACATCTGGAGTGAGGCTGAGTCTTAATGTTATCACCACAGGGCCCACGTTAAAATAAAGCCTGTATGTTTCTCTCACACTGACGGGTGCCTGTTAACAGTGTAATCAACCTTATTCAATCAACCATTTGGTAACAAAGTGCACCTTTCTGATGGTTAAGTCTCTGGGCATTTAGTTGTGTCCATTTCTTCTGTACATTCAGATTTTACATTCAAAACATGGAAGTATAAAATACTGAAGGGGCCCAAACAGGACTCATACTGTATGCTGTAAAACGGCTGTCTTGTTCACCAGCTAGAACATTATTGCTGATGTGTTGAGGCGTATCTGAATGGGGACTGCTTTTAAAGGCTAGTTTATTGAAAATATTCCTGGTTTCCATGCGTGTTATTTGTGGACATATTTCTTCTTTTCCTTGAAAAAAAGAGTCAATAATTATATAATCTGTACGTAAGACAAACACCCACTAATAACAGCCTTCTTGTTAATTTCATACTTAGCTGAGTGCTAATCCACAGAAGAACCTGTTTGTCAGTTGACTGAACGAGGTGTTTTTCTGGCTGCAGAGAGCTTGTCAGAGAAGATTAGTTTAGAGAGCAAGAGACACCCCCAGCTGTTGTGACTTGTCTTATTATGCAATAGTGCTGGTGATTCCGTCTCTATTCTGAGACTCAATGAGGCTGAATTAAAACAGAAAAGAATTCATGTCATTTGTCAGTTTCTATATAGGGTGTATCAGCATGTGGGTGTGAGCTATCAACCTGTCCATCAATTAAGGCTGGGCTCTAAAAAAGACTCAATAAACAGGACTATAAATTTCATTTGCTTTTGTTTGTTGAGTTCATAGTTAATGCTTGCGTTATTTGAGCATTGTCTCTGAAGCTATTTCAGAATTAAATTCCTCGCATGCACGTTTCCTTTTGTTGCTGCGCGTCATCATTACTTTGCAGATATGTATTGTTGGTTCAGCAGGTAATCTAATATCTGTTGTGGGATTTATGAAGGTATTGCAGGAGTACAACCTCCTCTCAAAGGCGCTGCTACTGACGCACTATTTACTGAAGCTCTTTGTTCGTGCACACAGTGTGAAAGGTATTCCTCTTATGTTGCATCGGGGCAGGGTCATCGTTTGAGCTCCGATTTACTTCACAGGCATTATTTGCATCCTACCTGTGATGCAGTCGCTGCAACTGTCCAGTTTCTCTTCCTGGTTAACTGTTTCCACATTTACAAATTCCACTCTGACAAGAGCAAGTAAATGTAGGGCATTTGTGGGACTGCTTGTCCAGCGTCAAACACAGGAAAGGGGTCCTCGATTAATCCTCTTTGTTTCCAGGTTCTATTGTATTTGAACTCATTGTTCCATCCTGTCATTTATGTTCCATATGTGTTTGGGTTTGTTTGTCTTTGTGTGTCTGAAGTATTTCAGCTCACAGGACAAAACCGAACACAAACAGAAAGTAAAATTAGAAACAACAAGAATAAGCTGACAACAGTGAGAGTTTTTTTTTTTTCATATTTGGGCCGTCATTTATATTTGTATACATTGTGACTATATTATATTCTAATGTAAGATTCCTCGGGGAGTTTTTAACCACTTTCTAATAGCTCTATGGAGTATTCCTGTTTTGTGTGTTTTGTACACAGAAGGCTCCATCTACATCCTGCCACCGGTTGTCGTTATTCCACTGAGAGGTAAGGAGCACACTGTTGTCACATCAAGTTGGTACTGCACATGGTGGAGACACTGACAGAGTCAATGTCCAGGTCAGAGGTTGTTTAAGGTTCTAATGGCTCGAGGGGGGGACTGTTTAGCCTGGATGTGCGGGCTTTCGTTGGCCTGTGTCGTTTCCCCGAAGGCAACTGAAAGGTTCGAGCAGGTAATGGGCTGGGTAGGAGGGATCATTGGGAATATGCAGTGGATCTTCTCAGGCATCTGGAGCCAGCAAGGTCCTTCAGGGAGAGCAGAGGGCAGCTGACAATTTTCTGCGCCATATTTATGATCCTCTGAAGGGCCTTCCTGTCTGCACCAGGCAGAGATGCAGCAGGAGATGCAGGTGGAGAGGGTGGGGGGTGCAGGTTCAGCAGTTTTTTAACAAGAATGTCCAGGATGATTGTATTAAAAGCTGAACTAAAGTCTACAAACAGCAGTCTGGCATAGGTCCCAGGCCGTTCCAGGTGGCTCAGTGTCGATTGGAGGCCGAGGGTAGTGGTGTCTTTAATGGGAGAGTCCAGTGGTGGTGTGTTTTACACCACTGCATCAACACTTTGCATCGCACTTGGTGATGTAAGGTATGGATGCGGCTGCTTGGCCACAGAAACTCTTTCCATCAAGCTCTCTATGCACTGTTCTCGAGTTAATCACATGAAGTTTGGAAGTCTGTCGTGACCGACTCTGCAGAAAGTTGGCGATACCTGCACACTGTGCACGTCAGCATTCGCTCGGCCCACGCTCCCGTGGCTAAGTTGGTGGTGTTCCCAATCGCTTCCACTTTGTTATACTGTTGACTTGTCCTGTGCAGTATCTTAGCTGTTCCTTGGACTACGCTCTTCTGGACAGATATCTCAGATGTTGATTTTTGATATCAGCCATTTCTTCTGTCTGAGGTGCTCACTGAGCACGTGATCCTTTGTGGCCATCTTCCTGATGTCCTTGATGATGGATCTTTGTTGTTTCATCCAGGATGGTTCTGACACTCACTAGTCCTCGGCCTTCTTTCTTCCTCTCAGTGCACAGTCTCAGGGTGCTGGATTTAGGGTAAAACCCTCCATGTCTGCAATGTTCTTCTGGAGTGGAGTGCAGTTAGCTTCTTGAGCCAGTAGGTGTGTATCCTGTCGGGGCCTGGTGCTGTCCAACTCTTCATAAATGAGACTCTATCCTGGATGTCTGCCACTGTGATGGTTACTGGACCCTATTCAAGAAGGTTGGATGGAGAACATCTGGATTATTCTCCTAGCCTCTAAGTTTCTGGTATACGTCTTCAGGCGGTTAGCCAAGGCTGTGAGTCTTTGCTTGGCAGTCAGGCCTCAGGTATGGACAGCTTGCTGTACTTCGTAGGAACCATTTTCTTCATCACTCCTTCCTGCAGCTCTGATAGCTGGAGTATTTTATTTTTAAAAAAAGATGTTTTCTGTACTTTTTGTTTGCTTGTGTTGTCCTCCTGTAGATGTGATGATATAATCTTTGTGTAATCATTTAGCCATTTGCCTTTTATTTTGTCTTCCAAACAAGTCTGGCTCACCTGGAGTGACCCAGATTCTCCAGCTGGCTGCATCACGTCAAAGCAATTACTCTTGTAAGTACTATGTTAATATAACTAATAAGGATGATAGCCAACACAGGGAAAAATAAACTAGAGCTGCAATCATGGGACAATGCAGCCCGCGCTCAGAACCTTTTCCCGTCAGTACTTTCACATTATGAAGACACATTAGTGTCTTAGTGAGTCAAGTCTAAACAACATAATCCCATTAAGTAATTATTTTTTTGATCACGCAAGGAGTGATTGACATGGATGCTTTTGCACATGTGAAAAAAAGACACAGAAGGCCAAAGACACACACGCAAGCAGCAGATTGCTCCGGGCTGTGCGTCCGGTATCTGACAGGTTGTGGGAGGATCAAAGTTCAGATTTTGAATGCACTGTAAAGGGAAAGAACAGAAAGAATAGAGGGAGTCAGGGAAGAGTAGATAGAGAGACAAAGCATTGATAAAGCCCCATCAGGATTTATACTAGCAGGAAATCAGGAGGGACAATTTACAGAACAGCGTGGGCGAGAATGCGAGAAGAGTTTAGCAGAGGAGAGGCGAGAGATGAACATAAGATATTGCAATAATACAGGAGAGTGTGGACTGTGTCAAGTCATATTTAGGTGGAAAACTGAAGTCCCCTACACCCACCCTGCAACCACCCCCTTGCTCGCCTCCCTGTTCTTCATGGGAAGGAAAGCAGGATGTCTTTTATCCAGTTCAGCTGAAGGATCAAAGCCAAAAGGCTCCTCTGCTGAAACTGACCTCAATTTGCACTGCTGCGCACTCCGCACTCTCCAGCATGCACAGTCCTATAGATCTCATTATACCCCCAACACCACCTCCCGCTGAACTACATACATGCTATTTCCCTTCCTGTATGCCACAGCACCTTATCCACTTAACACATGAATTCTCTCAGCACCTCCAATCCATTAATAGTACAATTTATGGCTTCCACATTAGCACTACGACATATTACCCCCAGCAACTATTTATGCAGTTCTTTACCATGTAATATCAACTTTGATTATCAGATACGCGTTGTGCTAACTTATAACTTGTGTTTGTGTTGGTTCAACAACCTGTTCACAATAGCGTTACCCTGCTCGGGACTTCAAAGAGCAGCCTGTGTTTAGCTTCCTCTGTGTCTTCTTTCCACTGTTTTCACTACAAACAACCACTCTACTTCAACTCCCCACCCACACACACACACACACCCACACACACGCACACAAAATTTGTGTACACATATACACATACTCTCAAATGTATACATTTAGGCAGCCAAAATGTCATACCTGGTCATAAATCGTTCTCTCCGATGTAGATGTAAAGGCAGTTAAACATCGAGGATTGGATCACACCGTCATTTATTTATTTGATTTATTTTTGACTCATTGTTGTAACTGTTGCAGCTGTCTGTCTTTAATAATTTGTTCTTCATCTGTTCATGTGCGCAAGTATCAGCTGTGCATTCTGAACCCAAAGTGAAGCCATTTGTTAACTTTATATCGTTATACTTATCTGCCTTGACTATTAAATATATTTTACATCACATCAAATGTAACAAATCTCACTGAAATTAATATTTAATGCAAAGTGGAAAACAGTTATGATACAGCAGAACTGCATTCCTGGAGTAATGAGGGACTCGGAAACGTTGTTGAGACTGCATCAAAGATGGCTGTTAGCTTTGTTCAATTATTCCACTGTTTTTTCACTTCCTTTCTCTTTCAAAGTTGTTTTTATTTCATTGTTCCTGATTTATTATTGCTTTCCTTTGCTTTTTATGCTATTTATCTTATTAACCTCCCTCTTAAGAGAAATGAAATCACTTTGTGTTGCTGATGTTGTAGATAATTTTTATGTGTTGAATACTTTTTTAAAAAGTATTTATATATTAAAAGTTGGCAATCTGTGAATTGTCAGATTCTGGATATTTCTTGATTTAGATTTTTTATTTTAAATATTACTTTCACAGTTTTAGTGAGTCAAACTGAATGTACGGCTTCTCACTGATGTTTAATATTTAACATCTATTTAGGCTTCAACAAATGTACTCTGGATCATACTAAATTCCGAAGGACTGTATCAAATATTTTTTTGCAATATAGAATTTTTTTAAACAATAATCAACTCTTATTAATTAATGTTCTTACTTACACACCCTGAGTTTATTCTAAGGCAAATGAATTGGGTTATTACCGAGTTTAATGTGGTTCCAAAGGCTCCCATAGTAGCTACAAGGAGGCTGCAGTCACATTTTCCTACTGTGTTTAAGCCTCATAACAAAGCTTTTTTTTCACATTTGTCCACCTCTCATCCTCTTCACATCTTTTTGCTCCCCTTCTTGCAAGGCGAGAGCCCAAAGAGTGCCTAAATTACGTTCTTCAGCGCCCCCTTCTGGGCTGCAATTGCTTTTCTTTTTTCTTTTTTTTTTAGACATATGAACTCCACAGGAAAGATCCTGAGGAGACGAAGCAGCCCACCAAGCCCCGAATCATCACTGTGATTGATTTAACAGCCAACATGCTGCACAATAAGTCCAGTTAATATTCACTGAGGCCAATTGAATTGTTCCTGAAGGTGTTTAGTCCTTACAAATGGATTCATGGGATAGAAAAGCCATGTGTAGCATTAGAGGGCTCATTCAAGTTAAAACCCTCTCTTCCTTTCACACAGTGGAGCATAAGATTTACATTCAGCCTTTGTCCTGTGCTATTTCTAGTCAATGATGTGCCCTTAAATTCCTTAATTTTTTAAATATCTTGACCTGGGTCCCATATGCCTCTAAATGCTTTCTGGTATTACTGATGTTCTCAGTTCTTCATGTTTTACAACATTTTCATGTCTTTTTTCATATCATCAGTGTTTTACATTTGGGTCGTCTACAAGTTATTTTGTAATGGAGGCCAATTTTTTTTTGTTTTTTTTACAAAAAAGTCTTTAAAATATCTAAACTAATAAATGTTAAAACACATCCCGATGCTTAAACTGAAGAAGGACCAAGGGTGGGTGAAAACATTTTTGAAAGTCTTTGCAAAGAAACGGATTTGCAACAAGATATTATTTTACATCTGGAGAAATAGCTACAACAAACCTCCACACTGAAAGATAAAAAGATGACAGCATTGTAATATTAAAATCGAAACATCTGACCTATAACAACAGAAAACAGAGCCCAAGCATATGATCTCAGCCAGCTGAGTGTATGATTTTTAGAACGTCCTCTTGATTGCAATTGGCAGCGGCCCATCCAGCACACAAATAACCCCAAGCTGTAACCAAGTCCACCTGTTCGTAAACACAAACAGTTATGAACACATTCCAGCCAGTCACATCTCATCAGAACCAGAGCGCACGGCGCAGCACGCATCAACGGCTTCAGCGTGCCCCTGTGGATGAAAGCCGTCTCCTCCCCGAGCTGTGATGCTCTTTCGAGGAGGGACCAGCATGCAACAGTGAAAGGTTTGAGATGGTATTACACAACAAACGTTTGGAAGTAACTCTGTTCCTGGTTTCTGTTTTCACCAGCCATGAGGATTTTTCATTTCACTCCGTAGGCTTTTCCCAGAGAGTGTTTCTCCCCCAGCGCTCGGAGCCGATCTGGACTGCGCCTCCCGAGACACAGTAGCCTGTTGTCTGGCCTGGGGGGTGTGGGGTTGAAGGAGTGTTGTTATGAGAAGGCAAGGAACATGTTATGTTAACCTGGGTGGTAAAAGCCTGAGCATATTTGGGAAAATGCCCCTTTATACCTTCTCACACCCACCATTTTCTTCCAAATTCTCCCATCGTCTTCATGGCTCGGTTCCAAATTACTAAAACTAATATTCTCTCACTTTCCTCTTATGGTATTTAGCCATAGCTATCCACCAATTATATTTCATTTCGGTCAGTGGGTTTTGTTTGTGGTACTTTAGACACTGATGAAAAAAAATCATGAGAATTTTATTTCTGAAGAAGCAATCAGTGGACAGTGTGACGGCCCAACAACACACATTTTATGTAGTAGGGTGCAAACCAGTGATGACCCCAAAAGGTCATAGAACAGACATAATTAGATGTGTATTCATCCCTTGGTTGTGTTATTCAGTGTGAGGCAATGTGTCAGCACTCATACTGAAAGGCTCTCTGTTCCCCTCAAATCTCATTTTTGTATTGTGTTCATCTGGATGCTTTTCCAAGCTAAGCCTGGCACAGGCCTGGATTTCCGGAGACCAAAATGTGAGCCCAGGGAACTGGGCTCCTTCAGAGAGGGGGGGGGGGGGGGCGCCCCCCCAAAAACCCAAAAAACACCAAATACCGGG
>VUQK01025070.1:18547-43523 GCA_015106715.1 Bujurquina vittata
CATGTAACCTCCCGCCAGCAGAGGGTGCTGCGTCTGTGCGCGCCGTCAAGATGGCGGCGCGCACAGACGCAGCGGCTCACGGCTCCTCCACTCGGTGCTCTCTTTTGTACTTTTTTAATTTCTTATTGGTTAGTTTTATCTCGGCAAACTACTGCTACACACACCAGGATCTTGTGGACATCGGCTACCGGCACAAGTTATCCGTATCGAGGGATTTTCACTATTTCTCCAATCTCATTGTACATCCTGTATAGTGACAATAAAGGCATTCTATTCTATTCTATTCTTTCCATTTGAAGTGGGACGTCAGAAATCCCAAGTTCTGAGTCACAGTTTACTATTTTTAACTTTCAACTTAAAATGAAATCTGATTACTTTTCCTAAAGTGACTGTGATCTAGCTGAGATTAAAAAAAGGTTTGGAGAGTCATAAGATTATGACGGTGCCCGAGCTGCCACTTTAGTAATAGTGGAAAATGAGTGCAAGTCACACATGAAAGGTTTCCTTGCTTATTGCAGACTACCCGTTGCACACAAAGTAGTTTGCAATAAGCATATATTTTTTTATTTGTTAAGTGTTAATTAATGTTACAGTATTAATATTGATAATTATAAATGGTAGTTTATATATTTTATAATATTACAGTGAGGACAGTATTTAATGGTTGTAAAGCTCCTTCCAAATTGGAAGAGATTCACTCCTCAGGCGTTGGACCTTACATCTGATCGCTTAGGCTGCAGTTGCCTATGTAACCCTCAAATGCATTTACTACCAAGTCATATGTCAAACATTGGCATCCTATACTCTCATTGGTAGTAGCTTCAATAACTTCTCTGGAAACTGAGAAAAGTTTAACTCGGGTCCCACCCACTTCAAAAGTGTTTATTTTGCCCATAGTCATTGAACGCCATGTCATTTACTTTCTACATCACTGTGAATCATTTCCAGTGTGGATGTAGCATGATGGTTATACGTGGTTATACGATAAATCCCAACACTTCCCAAATGTTTTTGCAATTTTTGCTTCCAATGAAATAGAATAGAAGGCCTTTAGTGTCACTGTACAGAATGTACAATGAGATTGGAGCAAATATACAGTAAAAATCTTCAGATTCAGTTGGCCCATGGAATTTCATCCGAGTTGTAAAAAATCAGTTTTATGTATAAGTTGGATTAAATCCCATTCTTTGGGGTATAATATCAAATTTCGCTGCAATGTCTTTCTGCTTCATCCCTGGATTTGCTTCCGCAAATTTTATAATCTCATATTTTTGCTTATAAGTGCAAGTTTGTAGCTTACGCTTGACTCCTACGCTTGCCATGATTGTCTTCAGTGAAATGAACTGATTTGCTCACGGCAGCCAATCCAGACATCACATGACTGTATAGACGCTCAAGTGATCTCCAGGTGTTGTTAGTGTGTGTAATTGTACATGAACCAGCCGATGCATGGAGTTTGCTTCAATACTACATATTAGAATTGGGCTTGACAGGAGCTGGGGAGGGCTTTAGCATTAAACTCATCCAATTTTTGTGATTACATTTAATTGGAAATGCATTACAATGGGACTAGATTTTTCATCCAAGGTAGGCGAAAATCCAACTTGTATGATCCGATTTAGGTGATTATTTTATTGGAATTAACTTTAGGAGAATTTGGGACCTGCAGAAGCCACCCAACTAGAGCAAAAATCAAATTTGTGTGACTTTGACTTAGGTGATGTCTAATTTAAAAAAAATAATTATACCTGTTGTGTTTTCATGTAAAACAGGATATGATACTGTGTGACAGAAGATGACTGAAGATGTTTTTCTCCAAAAAAGTGTTGTAAAACATTTGTAAAAAAAACAAAACAAAAAAAACCTCACAACCAACATGTTACCGTTGCTCTTTTTTTCCTAGATGTGTAAATAAGTAACTGTTTGCTTGCTTGTCACATTTTAGTTTGCAACATTTTTGTTCTGCCTCTGAAGATGTTGTACAGCAATGTGGGTGAGTTCAACTTATAAAAGGCATCAAACATGCATCGTTTGTAGAGTTTTGAAATGGAAGGAAGAGCCATGGCATCCGGCAGTGATCTCACCTGAATATTGCCTCATTGGCACAACTGTCTCCTCAGCATCCCATTAGGAGACATGTTGGGTTGCGTAGGTGTGTGTTTGTGTGCACACGTCTGAGCACTCGCATGTGTGAATGGATGGACTTCATGAATGAAAACTCTTTTTCCTGAGCTGCAGACAGGAGGTGAGATCATCTTGTTGAAATGGAGACTCCCCACCCACTTGCAACACCCTCCCTTACCCCACCCATCAATATTTGTTGGTGCCAATCTTAATGAGTCCCATCAGCAGATAAGCAAACTGTGCTGACAACCTGATTAATGGCAGCGTTGTTTAATATCAACTCCCCCAACAAGCAGGAAGAAGACATTCTGCTGTGCACATTGGCAAGGGTGGATATAAAAACAAAAATACAGACTCACACCTTTCTTCTTTCATTAGAAAGCTCAAAAAATGTCCGCCACTCTGCTGTTGGCTTCCAGTCAACATGATGATAAAGCAAAGTGTGAATATCAGCTTTGCTTTGGATGCTTAACTAAGGAATAGATTTGAATGAGCTTTAATGATTGGCCACCTATTCAGCTATGTGTGAGTGAACATGACAATGACTATCACAAGGACCTCTCGATGAGGATCCATAAATAGCCTCTCAACTAAACCAGAAGCCATCCTCCCCCCTCATTCTCTAGTCTACATCCAACCACTCACACACACACACACACACACACACACATACCCTACCACCTTCTTCCTAACCAGACTTGGACAATCTGTGTCCACTTGGCACCAGGCCTCAAAAAACATACTGTATATTCAGCGGCAGAGACATGTACGCGCACATGCACACACATGACATTCCTCTTGACATTCTTCACTGCAGGACTCTGTTAATTCCCTCCTACAGATTATGATACATGTTGCCAAACAATGCTGCATTTTTACATCAGCTTTTTGGATGGATGCCACAGTGCATTTGTTGTGCAATCATGCTTTGCAAGTTTGACTTTCATTTATATATATGTGTGTTAAAATAATCTACATTTTGGAGATATAATTTGACAGCTGAATTAAATTCAAAATCTATTAAGTAATAATATGAAAAGTAAATGGGATTCCTTTCGAGTGTCTATCTTAAAAGCTTTCACTGTGCCAAATGAAGGTTTGTATCTAAAAGAAGTGATACCCTGCAGCGTTAATTCTGTTCTTGTTTCTGATGGAGTTACCACAACAGAAGCAGAAGCTGCGATGCTGGACATCAGAGGCAACAGTGTTGATCCTCAGAGGCCTGAACATCACTGACGAGGGGCTTTCCTGCAACTACAAGCTCCAATGAATAAATCATGAAGAAAGTTTTAAAGAAAAGATTGAAATAGAAAAAAAAAGACCATGCGCTTCTCTATTCAGACTGCCTTAAGACACGGTAAAAAGAGGAATTGTAGATGGGAATAGCATAAAATAGCAAGACTGATTAAAGCTGCTGACTTTTTTTTTCTCCCTTTGGAAGCGCGCAGATTCTTCTTCATGTGATATTAAAACCAAGATGAAACATTCATAAACCACTTTTTGGCAAGGGTGTTTTGAATGTTCATTTGGGAGAGTAAGCTATGAGGTAATGCACCATCAAATTTTAAACTTGGAATGATAGGCATTAATGATTTTACTGTCAAAATAATGCAATTAAATATTTAGAAGTACTCCAAAGGATAATTTTGTCTCGGACAGTGTCTGACTGTGATTGTTAATAGGCCCAGTAGTAGTTTGCTATTGCTCTTCGTCCCCATTGAGAGAATTATAAAAGAACTCTTGTTTTCGGTCATCTTCTTTATTACAAAGCATATTGCAAGCTTTAAAAAAAAGGGAAGATTTCTCATTTTCAATTGGCAAGACTTCAGGTAGGCACAGACTGAGAATGACTCAAAGATGAATAAATGAAATCAGAAGCAATCCGCTCAGATTCCATGAGGGGCATCAAACTGAGCCAACACAGTGATCTTTTCTCATCATGATTTCATAAAGCATCCATTTGCAGGAGGAGAAAGTAGAGAATGCTCATGTTTGGATGTATTTCTCAGGTCTGCCATGGGTTGTCTATGCAGTAGTTAGGATCTCCCTACTGTAGCAAGCAGCACGATGAGGTCATCATTATGGATTTAAGCCCAGCATGGGCTTAATCTGGGAGATAAGAGCTGGATTTGGATTTAGCACTCAAAAGGGTCAAGTAGCTACAACCATTTACACGCTCAGTAAAGACAAAGCTCAGACAGCTGTTTCCCCATCCTTTGTGCCAGCCAAATAGTTTGACTCTAGTTGGAGATTCTCCACTATTTACACTAATTTCTCAGCCTCCCGGCTGGCTTGCAGAGTTAAAATTGGAACTTTAAGATATAAATGTCTGGAAATCAAATCTGATTGTTAATTCCTCAAGAGTAAAAAAGGAAGCACTACAAGGCTCTGAAGGCTTATCTGACAGGTGCACTTCAATGGGGCAGATGCAAATACAGTACCCAAAAAAAGGCTTGCTAAGAACAATTCTGCAACAAAAGATATGGACACACGTATGGACTCTTAAGTCTTCATCAGGGTCTCTCCTCTCTGTGAACTTAATAAGCTACTTTTAAATTTTAAAAGTTTAAAATGCATTTGTTGTATCCTGGATCTTGTTTGTGTGACTACTGGGGGTGTTGAAGAAACATATTCAGTTTCAGTTCATTTACGAATTTTTATATATATAGCGCCAAATCACCTCAAGGTGTTTTATATTGCAAAGTAAAGACCAAACAATGACTACATGTTTGACCTGTACACTGCAAGGCATTAGAGACTCCTTGAAAAAAACTTTATTTAAGGTAAAGACAGTGATCTGATAATGTTCCTCAAACAAAAAATTGAGATTTATGGTTTTTTTTTTAAAAAAAGACTTGTTTAAATTAGATATTTTATTTCATTCAGGTTAATTAATGTCGCTCAGGGAAACAAATGACGCTGGGGGACAGTCCCATTTAGGTTCTACATGTGCTGCCCCTCTCTTCCTTTCTCACAGAAATGGGTCAGTAGAGATTGAAGACGATAATAATAATAAAAAGCCTGTCGTCCTTCCTTCGTGTCCCTTCTGTGGCAGACGGAGTCCACAGATTATGCACCAATTACTCTGCACTGTGCGGAGGGCGTTAATAGGTTTTGAGGGGATTTACATGGTGCTGTCCAGTCAAATACTGCATGCTTTGGGAATGACATCATTTTGGTCACCTCACACACCGGCTGACCCTCCTCCCTGCTCTAAAGAGCAGCCTCACTCAAGCCCGTGTACCTGCGGTTGTCCCGTGTCTCACCGGACTCCAACGTCACTCCCGATCTCTCCTCTGATTGGAGGACCCCGGCGCTGCCTCCCTCCCACCCTGCCTCGCTTCCCTCTCCTCTTCGGTCGTGTTTACTACAGCCCTATAAATTCCTGAGGGTGCGCATATCGCAGCATCCTCAGAGGGAAATGGAAAAGGAGGAGGTGTAGAGTCAAGAAAACAAACCAGTCAAGGAAGAACATAGCCATAGCTGCATTTTCTGTTCATTTAGATTTAACGCAGGAGAAAAACACACCTCCGCAGAGCCATCCGATAGGAAACCGCACTGGATGTAGAGAAGGGTGATCGCGGATGCTCAATACACGGACAGAAGAGAAAAACACAGAAAAGACGAGAAAAAAAACACCTTAAGAGGAATACGCTTCTGCAATCATCAGTGATGGACTCCAGCTATCGGCGCTGAGGTAGGAATTGTCAAATTAGCTTCTTTCGGTCGAGGTGACAGGCAGGTGGGCGCGAGAAAGCAGGTGGTCTTTGCGTAAAATAACACGCCGTATCCTTATTTTAGTTTTTTTTTTAACGTAAGAAGCCATCGTGTGTTTGTAACTTCAGTGCTGTCAGTGATGCTCCACTGATGCTCGTAACCGCCGGAGGTGCCAGGAGAGGCAGTGATGCGCCTCCGATACATCCACAACGCGCTGGCCTGTAACAGAGCGCAGCCTGCTGCTGCAGCTCCAGCAGCTGACACCTCCAAACGGAGCTGGGCTGTTAGGAGGCAGGATCAGTCGGACGTGACTGATGTGTACACCAGATGTGTCTTAGTGGTTGGATTTCTGTTAGTGCAGAAAATTATAATGAGGATGATTTTTCCAGACTTTAGGGTTTGTGTTTAGTTTCTTGGATAATGAAATCTCCAGGCTGTCTTGTTTTGGAGTGTCTGGTGGATCTAAGGATAGAGAATGGATGGTTAGAGACAGCTAGTGTAAGTTGGCTAATAGCTCATACATCAGATACACATTACTTTTAGTGGGTGTTGTCACAGTAGCCTAATGGTAATTCACTTAATTTTCTTCAAATTGACCTTCAAATTGACTGATGAAAATGCATGAAGTGCATCTCATAATGACTGAAGGATCCTGGAAACTGATGAAATCCAAGCTTGGGATTCAAACAAAAGTGAGCTATATTGTTCAGCAAAAGCAGCCACAGTATTTCCTCTGGTGTCAGTGTGGTTTTTAATGTATTTATTTTCTCGTCTACTCCAAAAATTGTGTATTCTACATTGCTGTCACTGTATTGCTGTTTCCTGCATCTTAGTGCTTCTGTGGGTTCTTTATAAAGAACTTGAACAACAATATGATAATGTTAGTACTGTGAAGAATTTTAACGTGTGTTCATGTTTTGCTGAACATGTAAATCCTTTTCCCCGCTTGCCTGTCAGAGAAGGAGTGGCTCACCTCAAGAGGCTCTGACAAGAAATAGTGTATTTTCATTCTCCACTGAGCGTGCATATGCTGCTGTCCTTGGAGAAATGCAAAGCTTTGAAGAAGCCTTCAGAATGCGCTCATTATTCTGTAATCTTATGCGTTTTAATATCACTCGATGTGGGGTGTAAATAAACAGCTGTGGCACCATTAGGCCCATAGAGCACCAGTTTGTTAATCCTGCCAAACTAAAAGCAGTGCACTGCATGTAATCTGTGACATGTATTCTGTAACAGTGTGATGCCTAACAATGTCAGTTTACTCTAAGAAAGGGGGGTTGGCCTCTTTATTTTCTGTGCAGTCTATTGAAAACTTTCTCAGCTTTTGCCCATATTCTGAACCATGTTTCACATTTTAGTATTTTATATCTGCAGATATCATCACTCATTAGTTGATATCAGTCGTGCGGCCTGAGTGATATGTCTCGCCTTCACCTGTATCTACCGGATTATGAAATCGATTGTGTTTGAGAGAAATGCAGAAAAAAGACTACTGTTTTAAATTCTGAGGATTTTTATATCATATATTTATATTTTCTTCTGATGATCAACTCCATCTTTTTCCTTTGGTGTGGAGAATCAACATTTATTAACATTCAGAAAGAGTTATTTTAGCCTTGATTTCATTCAGAATATTTGATCAAAAATCACTTTTTTTCTCTTTGTGTGGTCTATTCAAGACTCCCAGTTCTTCAGTCATTCTGATGACCACAGTCACTCATGGCCCTCATTCATGAGCCTCGTGCCCCATCACCCTCTCTTTCCGGCTTCAACACGCCGCTCTCCGATCCTCCTTCCTTTCGCCGCCTCGATGCCGAAACACCCTGCACCCCGGAAATGGACCTGACCCCAACCCAGTGTGTCCTTCGCAACGTCCTCTCCATAGACACCGGAGGAGCTGTGGAACCGGGCGGCGGAGGAGGAGAGGGACACACCTCCGGACACAACCAGACACCCTGTGAGGAACAACAGGAGCACTTTGCCAACAGTGTCCTGAAACTCCATGAGCATGATGGCAGTCCTGGAAGGACAGAGGGAGAGGGACAGGATACGGACAGCAGTGCGGTCAGGAGCCAGGCGGATGACGCCAGGTTACAGTGCCAGTCTACAGGAGGGGGAGGAGGGTTTCTGGAGGGTTTGTTTGGGTGTCTGCGGCCTGTCTGGACAATGATTGGAAAAGCCTACTCTACAGAGCACAAGCACGGCCTGGACGGTAAGTCGAACCATCAGATTAGTTTCAAATGAATGAACACACAAATACATCTATACACTCACTTTTAGTTTTCAAATAAAAAAGCAACCCCTAGCGCCCAATTAAATTTAATGTGGAGCTTTGATATGCTAATTAAATGATCTTATCTCCCAGTTTAATTACATTAAACAGACAGTAGGTAAATGACTCCCGCAAAGGCCATGTTGTAAACAAACCCTTCCCTGACATGAACGAGCTGCAGCTAGGGAAGGAGACTCTATCAAAGCTGCAAAGGGCTTATTTTCCCCTGATATTTCCCCCCCGATCCTTTTTCCTGTTCATGCCCACCTCCCACTACCACCCATCCCCAGTGAAACTAGCTCCCTGTGACGCTGTGTTGTTTATGTCTGCAGCCACTACAATAGCGCGGGGCTCCCCTGAGACTCCTCTGCCAAATCTGCCTCATGAATTATGCAAAGCCACGCTCTGACCCTGTGCCTCTCATCTCTATTAACACAAACCTGACACACGTGTACACACATATAAGGATGAACATATGCACACATAAACACATCCACACTTCATATCTACCGCTGACATGAACATATAAATTCATATAAGGTGCCAAAAACTAAACTTGATAAAATAAATAGAACATCAGATAGCAGGCAGGAAGGTGGCAGTTTTACACTTCTCCTTGTCTTCATTGCCTTCTGATATTTTATCATCCATTTGACTTCCACGTCTCCCCTCTCCTCCCCTCCTTTTTCCATCCCTCATTGTCTCCCGTCCTCTCCTTTTCATCCCGTGCTGTTATCACTCCCAGCCCATCTGCACCTCGCTGCTCCCCTCCTCTGCGCCATCACAGGGAGTCTCACACACACACTGATGAGAGCAAAAGGGATATTATTAAAGTGAAATATAAATGGAGGCTATGCAACTGAATAACCATATAACAACACCCATTTTTTTAAAGTATTGACTGGAAGGAACAATATATATTTGTCATAATGTAAAAAATATCCGCTCCTTTATTGATTCTAAAGGACTGAACAAATGTGCTACATTTCCCCATATTTTTTTTCTTCTTTTTTTTTTATCAAACAAAGAAGACATGTGGAGATTCTGGCGTATCAGATGTGGCTTCATGTCTTTATTGTGGAAAATTTGAGGGGCTCATTAGAGACTGAGCCCACAATCAATCACTGGAGAGCATTAATCATTTATTTCATCCTTATTAATATGATAAATGTGTCTGAATCTTCTTTCCCCGGGTTAAAAACAGCAGCAGAGTAGGCTGTATATCTTCTCTCTATTAACAGTCTGTCTTCAGCCACATGGACCCCTGCTGACCGGTGGGGAATCCCCCTCCCGTCTTTTCTCTTTAGGCACACATGAGTACTGTCCCACCACCTCTCTGTTCGCCACACATCCGCTTTAAGACTCTCAAATTCCCTCCCTCTTCCAGCCCCCTCCTGAGCATTGGACCCCTGTTTTGCGTCAGCCCCACAATGGCACTAAGCAGGATTTAGGAGGCTGAGGGAGAATTAACCGCAGGAGATTAGAGCTCTATGGCTGTCTGCCTGCACACTCCAGTCTTAGGTTAAGGTGAGGTTCAACAGCAGAACAAGATACTGGGGATTCCTTTTTGAGGTTTTACTCTAACAGGTCTAGCCTTTCTGTTGCAGCGACTGTGGCAATGCTGGATGTTTCACAGCTAGCAGGTTTAGGTTTACTGTGTACACAGCAGTGTACACAGTGATATTTAGTAGATGTCATGTTCAGTGTGTTTAACGACTTATTGAGGATGCCAAAAACACACCCACCAATAAGACCTGGTGATGTTGATAGACAGAAAGTTTGGGGATCCCCAGTGTCATGAGGATTTATTGCCTTGGAAACCCATTCACTGGGGACTATAAATGTCAGTTCAGTAGTTGCTGAGATTTTAAAGTATATTGAACAAAAAGCTCAAGGGGCCTAATCTGCTGCTTACTAAAAGTCTGGTAGCCTGGTAGCTAGCAGGTGTCTGTTTTTTGTGATGTTGAAAAATCAGCGTGAAACAACACCCGTAACTACTTTCCAACATCATTTTACAACATAGTTTCATCATTCAACATGACAAAACTGATCTGTAGTCAGTAGAGTTTAATGAAACCATTCCTTTGTTTTCTATCCACCTTTTTTTCCCTGCCTTCAGAGGAGTGGGAAGTTCCATTCGAGGAGATATCAGACCTGCAGTGGGTGGGCAGCGGAGCCCAGGGCGCCGTCTTCCTCGGTAAACTGCACGGGCAGGAAGTGGCTGTGAAGAAAGTGCGTAACATAAAAGAAACAGACATCAAGCACCTGCGGAAGCTCAAACATCCAAACATCATCACCTTCAAGTAAGCAGTGGCTTATTAGATAATGGGAACATAATGGGAACACAGAGGCTATCTGTAATGTTGATAGTATGGTTTGAATAATTTTCAGTTGGAAGCACTTTCTGTGAGGAAAAGCTCAGTGTGTGTAACAAAGGCATGTAATCTTGAGTTGAACATTTAGGCATTTTGGTTTTAATTTTTAAACAAATTTGCAAACCCAGCTGGTTGTAATATTTTCAAACTTTCACTTTTTTTTTTTTACTTTCTCAGAGGTATCTGTACCCAGGCTCCTTGTTATTGTATCATCATGGAGTACTGCGCCCAGGGACAGCTGTACGAGGTACTGAGAGCGGGCAGGAAGATCACGCCATGCCTGCTCATGGACTGGGCCATGGGTATTGCTGGCGGCATGAACTATCTTCACCTCCACAAAATCATCCACAGAGACCTCAAGTCACCCAAGTGAGTTTTAAACTTCCTTGTTTTAATCCACCACAGGTAATTCAGGGCCAGGCACCTGCTGCATCGTTGTGCCATTTCATTTTGTTATTTACACGCATTTCAGCGCCTTGTAGGGGCAGTTTCAGGGTTACAAAGCCATGAAAGAGGCCCAGTAATATCCAGATTAAAAGAAAAATAAACAGGAGAAGATATTTCTCCTTTCCAGTCATTATAAATAATCCTTAAACCTCAAGATTCATCCTGTGATGCTTACAGTGTATCCCAAACCACAGTTTCACAACCTCTGCTTTAGTTAATTACAATTAGCAGCTATGATTATTGTGCAAATTAATAATTGTGAAAGTCCCTAAGTGCCACACCACCGGTCAGGGTTTGGCAAAACATTGAGTCTTAATGTGTTATCTCACTGACTGCCTGAGCCAGTAAACTGTTTTTCATGCAAATAAATTTAAACTCGATGAATATGATGTGTCATTCCAGCATGCTGATCACCTATGATGATGCAGTGAAGATCTCTGATTTTGGCACATCTAAGGAGCTCAATGACAAGAGCACTAAGATGTCCTTTGCTGGCACTGTAGCCTGGATGGCACCTGAGGTCATACGCAATGAACCTGTCTCAGAGAAGGTGGACATTTGGTAGGTGTCACAACCCCTTTGAACTGCCCCTTTGCACTGTTGCAATTTTAAGCATTTTTCTTATCTGTCACCAAATCAACACAGAATCTCATTAGCTGCAGCGTACTATGGTACACAGTGATCCCAACCAATCTATTCAGCATGTAGAATATCTCATTACATGAAACTCTATAGGGTCTCTGCCATTTCTGATGGGTTGTCTTATGTTGAGCACAGATTTTTTTTTCCCCTGCACATTCTCTGCCTCTCTCTTTCTCCTATACTATATTCCTCTATCAGTCTTCCTCTGTGTCCTGAAAGGAACGCTGGCTAATTTAATAATTGATTTGCCAGATGCTGCAGTGCTCAGGAGAGGCTGGAATAACCTTCCGAGCCTATGGATGGTTTGGCCCAGAGCCAGCAGTGCATTAGCAGAGAAGTGAAAATAGGATTAAAAAGCTTTTGATGTAGAAGCAAAGCAAAGCATGGGTGTGTACTGCACAATTTTGTTTAAATTTATGTAAACCACTTGGTAGTACTCCTTATCACAAAAAGAGTGTCGGTGGAGAAGAGGCTGATGTTAAGTATTGTCATGTGTTGTACATATTCAATTTAATAATAACTTGAACACACTGAAGGTGGTACCACAATGCAAATTAAGAAGAAACAAATAAAGCTTTTTAATTCAGTTCATTTCGTGGACCTTTATTGTATGCAGCAACAAAATTAAATTCTTAATTTCCAAATCAGCAACTGTATAATATGTTATTAGTCATAAATGCGTGAACAAAGAAATACAAATGTGCAATAATTAAAAAGAACTTTAACGTAACCCTAGGTTTGATTAAATTAATAGAATTCAGACAGATTTTTTTCTACAGAGCTTTCAAATTCTTGGTGATTTTAAGTGATGCATTTTCTATGATCTTTAGGGAAATTAAGACATTATTTTAACCCTGTGCTTTGAATAATTTTGCACAGGCAGTTCAAAGAATTCAAAAGAGGCAGGCCTCTTTAATGTAAAGAATCTTGAACATAGATATGGAAGGACTCATTTTGAAACACAGCATCATACACCCATGTAGTCTTACAAGGGATGCTATTACCACCTTGGATATTGTACATGGTCTCCATCGCAACCTGGAGAATCACCAGCAACAGATTTTTCTTAGTTACCTTCCCCACGGACCTGCTCTCTTCTTCTTATAGCAAACTGAAACAGTGAACTGTAGTGGAACAAAATCAGAGTCAGTTTTTACAACCTAGCATGTTCTCCACTGTTATGATAAATATATATTTATTAGGCATGTAACACAAATTGACATAACATCCACAATATTAGTAAAACATAAAGTTGGAAACATAATTATTATGGCTCTATTATTTGAATCATTAACTCAATTCCTCACTCGGAGTTTGGAGCTGGGAGCTAGAGGGTCCTGCGCAGTATCTTAGCTGTTCCTAGGACTGCACTTTTCTGAACAGAGATCTCAGATGTTGTTCCTGGGAGCTGCTGGACGCGCTCTCCCTGTTTTGGGTCACTGCCCCGAGTGTTCCGATTACCACGGGGACCACTGTTACCTTTACCTTCCACATCCTAGCTCTTCTCTGAGCCCTTGGTATTTATTGAGCTTCTCGTGTTCCTTCTTCTTGATGTGGCTATTGCTTGGTATTGCAACGTCTATCACTACGGCTGTTTGTCCAGCACTACTGTGTCCCATAGGATCTTAGCTCTGTTATTCTTGACCACCAGTGATGGCGTATCCCATTTAGAACTTGGGACTTCCAGGTCGTACGTGGCACAGATGTTCCTGTGTACTATGCCAGCCACTTGGTTATGGCTTTCCAGGTATGCCCTGCCTGTTGGATCTTGCACCCTCCTTTTATGTGCTGGATTGTCTCAGGGGCATCTCTGCACAGTTCTTCCAGTATTGCTTCATCTCCAGCCTCGGTGAGGGTGGTTGTTCTCATATTGTTCCCCTGTCAATGAGAGTACGCCTTGGATGGTTGAGTGGAGAACATCTGTCTATTCTCCTGGCTTCTGTCTCTCTGGTATACCTCTTCAAGCGGTTCTTTCTTCATCTCTGGAAGCTGGCTAACTTCCCTCCATGCTGTCTTGATCTTAGCCTCTAGCCATCTTTTTCATGGAGGATACTGCTCATCTTATAGCCAAGCATCTCAAGAATCACTGCTGCCGTGGTATAGATCAACTGATTGGATTCAGTGACGGTCAAAGTAGGGATTGTTCGTAGTACTGCGTTTGCATCTTCTAGCAGACTTTCAGAGGCTACTTCACATAGTCTTGGTAATCCACCTCGAGGGGTCGGTTTCCAGATTAGCCATGATCTTATCTTTCTGCTCTGGCATTCAACGTACCAGTTGAATGTAGGTTTATTATAGGTATTATTATTATAGGTGCTTTTTAAATATAAATCACCAAAACTTCCCACAAGGTACTGGGATTGAAAACCTTTTACATAAAGTATCCATAAGCTAGAGCTGCTGGAATGTCTCAAAAAACAAGATTTCTTTTTTACAGAAGGTTGAAAGTGTTACATTTCTGTCCTGCTACCTTTCATCTGCCAACTTCACATCTTTATCCATGTGTCTGAAAGAAAATGTGCCACATGTCTCTGCAGGTCATTTGGTGTTGTGCTGTGGGAGATGTTGACAGGAGAGGTGCCCTACAAGGACGTGGACTCCTCCGCCATCATCTGGGGAGTGGGCAACAACAGTCTGCAGCTGCCTGTGCCAGACAGCTGTCCAGAGAGCTTCAAACTGCTTCTGAGGCAATGCTGGTGAGCAGACGTGAACGGAGAAGAAATCAGCGGGATGAAAATGAATGACATATTTTAGAAAAAATACCTTTTAAGGAGGTGGAAAAGGCAAATGTTGTTCAAGGAAGGGGAAAGAAAAATCTAAAAATGGGAGCTAATACAAGCATTTATCTAAACTGTTTATAGGAACTGCAAGCCCAGAAACAGACCTTCATTTCGACAGATTCTCCTGCATCTGGACATTGCCTCTGCAGATATTTTATCTACCCCACAAGAAACGTACTTTAAGTCTCAGGTAAGCTTTCTTTGTCCTTTTACACAAACCCGCTTTTAGACAAGTAGGCGTTCCATTTTGATTAACTTCAGACAACGAGCTGCAAAAAAATGATCTAACCTTGATAGAAAATACTCACATGATTTGTCTAACTTAATTTTAAGATTCATTTTAGCTTCAACAGAACAAGGACTGTGGATTTGTTTCCCATCACTTGCATTTTTTAAATACAGTCAGTATTTACATGTGTATTGTTATAAGATAGACCTAAGGAAATATGAACAAGACCACAGCGATGAGACTTTTTGTTTTCCATTATTTGTCAGAGCCAGTTCACACAACACTGGGGGATATCCAGTGTAATTCAGACATGATATAACAGTTAATATAATTGTGAAAAATCAACCATCAAGTTTTCCTTTTCAAACAAATAAATATTAAGCATATGCGCTCTGTATGTCTCTTAGAAATTACCAGCAGCATCCAGAATCACTTAAACTCATTTTGCTGTGAAGCCACTGCTATTTGTTTCCATTGTGCGGCGTAACTACAGACAGGGCAGAGCGCGCAGCTGTACCCTGCCCTTGGCCTCTTGGGAACACTAATAATACCTGTCCTCTCATTCACAACATATTATTGTGAGTTCCTTGGTCTTTGAATCAGGACTCACATGTAACAAGGAACAAAGAGAAAATGTTGTTTGCTTCCTCCGTCATATGAAAGTGTAATGCAGTAGGTCTACCTCTGACTGCATTGGGGGATGGAAGCACATGACACATATGTTAGACCACTGCAAACCGAACTGGATAAAGGGTGGGAGACACAGAAATGCATAATTGTGGGGAAGATATGTTGTTGCTTTGCTATGCAGATCCATTTATAACTCAAGCATGTATAATTATGAGAGAGACTTCTGCTCACATACTTACAGACAAATACGATTTGATTTCCTTTTTTATAGTAATCCACTGCTTCTCCCTCTGGTTATATTTCATGGTGCAAAACATAAACCTCTTTCATTCTCGGCACTTATCCTTGAGCCTTTATTTCTCCCTGTCCCCCTTCCCCCCTGCAGCCCTCCCCAGTTTCTCTCCTCTTTGCCCCATAATGGATTTTTCTTGTGACGTTAGAAAGAAGTATTTGCTGCTGGAGTGTATTGATTGGTTTAATGGTAGAGAGCAGAGAGAAAAGAGAGAGGAGAAAGAGGGGACTGGAGACAGAAGAGTGTGCAGAGAGTCCATTAGCTTAATAAGAAGAGCATCCTTCATGCACAGACATACACACACATACACATGCATGTACACACACACACATAAATCTGACTTTCCTTGTCCCCTGATATGACAGGTATCAGATAACAGCTGTCATGCTGCAGTGTGTACAAAAAAAAATGCACGCACTGCAGCTTTTTTTGTACCACTTCATGTCATGTCAATTCGTGTTCAGTTTTGCTGCATAAGTACTGATTATCATCTGACAGCCTAATGGGTTTTGTCTCAGTGATACCTACATTAGTCACTGTGCAAATTGTGAGCTTTTCTGTTGAAGATCAAGGTGTGATGATGTTTATTTGTAGCATTGAAATCATTTTTCATTAAACTCATTTTAATGACTCATAAACTCAAGTCATACAGAATTAGTGGACAAAATTAAGAGACAACTCAGTGGCAAAGAGGAACCGTTTCATTTTCCAAGTGTACAACTCTAATAAACACAAGCGTTTTTAAAAAAGACAGTAACTAAAAAAGAAAAACTTAAAATTTGTAATGAAGCAAGTATCTGTTTAGTCTCCACAGACTCCTAAACTACTCCATAAACTACAGAGGGAAAAAATTAGATCAGTGTCCCCACTGATCTGATTCCTTTTTTTTTTTGCATTATCTTCTAATACAGGCTATTGGTTTCTGATTTATATACTTGACTTTACTACAAAAGATGGTTCTGACTTTTTTTGAATTGCTACACATGCATGTACTTAATTGTAATGTAATTAATCGTAATTGCAACATTTTGTCTGTTTATTGATGTTTTTATATCCAACATTAATAAAAATTTCATCTGCACTGATACTTGTTCACCAGGCCGAGTGGAGAGATGAGGTGAGACATCACTTTGAGAAGATTAAGTCTGAGGGCACATGCCTTCATAGACTGGACGAGGAGCTGATCAAACGACGCAGGGAGGAACTGAGGTAAGATGTACAGACTACAGCACCAAAGACCCATGAATTATTCAGCTTTAATGCAAAAAGGGATCTGTATTAATTTATAATTGGCAGTATATCTCTGTTCTGTGACCTCCTCACCCTTGCATATAAACACATGGAAAGCTGTAGGCAGGCAGAGCACATATGCCTATAAGTCAGAAACAGCATGAAAAGGAAGAGCTGGGGTGGAGGTGGTTTGGAAAGTGGCTTGCAGATGTGTAACAACTGTGGAGAAGCTTAAATACACCTTATATGAGATTTGGCAAATGAATGTGGACATGAACTAATGCTATTGCAGATTTATGTGACCACTCATCCTGTATTTAAGGCAAGTGGAAGTTGTACAATCTCAGCAAAGATGTAGAAAGTAAAACACTTTATGTACTAAATATCTTCCTCCTTAAAATGTTCATTAATGGAAAACAAGGCAAATACAAAATGTGGAGTGTAGCTAATCAGAATTTCTTTATACTTCAATTGATAATCAGAAATTGGTGTCATTGTAGTAGGTGTAGTAAATAAATATCAGTGTTTGCATATTTATAACCTTCTCCCTACTTTCTTCTCCTTGCAGACATGCACTGGACATCCGGGAGCACTATGAAAGGAAACTGGAGAGAGCCAATAATCTCTACATGGAACTCAACGCTATCATGCTGCAGCTGGAGATAAAAGAGAAGGAGCTTCTTAAGTAAGAAGACAAACTGCATTGGACTTGGATTTTTTTTTTTCTCAAAGTAATATGATCAGGGTTTTAAATAAATGAGACCAAGGGTATTTCTTTCAAGTGAAAATTAACCCAAATGTAAAACTGAGAAATTGATGACTTCAGTTATTCAAATACCCTAAAAGCTTTTTATCCATCCTCATCAGTAAAGTAATGAAATAAAAGAGCGTGGAAAAGTTCATCTGAAATGTAAAGTAAATGGCCATTATATGTAGTCATACAAGGCCACCGCATGTAACAGACTGCTCTCTTATGCTCAGTATCCACTGATATCCATTATGGGTATTGACTTTTGTGTTTAAACATTAGGAGGGAGCAGTCACTGGACAAGAAGTACCCAGGCTGCTTCAAGCACCACAGTTCCAGACAGTCAGCCTCCTCCAATTCCATGGAGAAACTCATGAAGAAACGCAATGTACCTCAGAAACTGCCCTCACACAGCAAGAGGTGAGACAGCAAAGATGTTTTATTCTGCAGTTTATATAGATAAGAATGTATCACAAAGTATTCCTCTGTCCTTGTCTTTTCCAGGCCAGACTTGCTAAAGTCAGAGGTCATCCTCCCTAAACTGGACTCATCCATGACCCAGGTCACAATCCCCAACAAGGGCTCTACCTCCCCAGGCCGCTCACGCCGAGGAAAACCCCGCTACAGAAAGGCTGGTAAAGGCAGCAGTGGAGACCTGGCTCAGCTGAAAGCCACGCTGTCCTCATCTTTAGCAATGATCAATGCAACCTCATCTGTTCCCAGCAAGCACCGTCTAGACCCCAGTGCAGCCCTCAGGGGCTTACAGCATGACCTTCTCATCAAAAAGATGTCCTCCTCCAGCCCTGATCTTATTTCTACCACTCTGGAGGTTGAGGGACGAAGAAAAGGGCAGGTTAGATCAGGGCTGGACAGAGTAGGTAGTCAGAGTGCCTCAGCTGGGCTGGAAGAGAGTAGAAGGACTGATGGGCCAGAGGAGGGGCCTGATGTGGGTGTGGGGGCTGATGACTTAGCAGAAACACCTCCACGCAGTGATACGCCGAGCGAAGATGCAGCATCTATACCTTTTTCCAGTAGCCCCGACTCCCCTTGTGGCAGAGGAGCAGCTGCGGGCAGGGCATCTGCACTTGGGAATACTCGTGTCAGCCATGAGGGTGAAGAGAAGGAGGAAGGGACAGTGATTACACGCTCACCCAGAAGTCAACGCCTTACACCTTCAGCACTGCTCTACAGGGCAGCAGTTACACGCAGTCAGGTGAGATTTTCCTAACATGTTGCAATGTGGCCCAGATTCACAAAATCATTTTGACTTTTGCATTAAAGGGGAGCAAATAGAAGGGTCTCTTAATATACCATTGAAAATTAAAATGATAGAGGTTTTTTCCCCATTTCCGCTGTAATGTGTCCCCTTACTCTCCTCCACATGTGCTTACCAGATACTTTGTTTGGTACATCTTGTTAGTATCAGGTCGGACCCCCTGTTGTGCCTTTACAACTGCCTTAATTCTTCATGGCACAGATTTATCAAAGTGCTGGAAGCATTCCTCAGAGATTTTAGAAGCATGTGAACAACGTAGCCTCAGTTTCTTAGCTGACACAAGTGGTACCCAGTGTGGTCTTTTGCTTCAAAGTTCAGCATGTTGTGCATTCAGAGACACTCTTCTGCATACAGTGGCTGTAATGAGTGGGTATGTGGCTTTCTTATGACCTTCAAGCAGTCTGATCCTTGTCCGCTGACCTCCGACATCAACAAGTCATTTTCACCCACAGAACTGCCATTCATCTGATAGTTTCTCTTTTTGGACCATTCTCTTTAAACCCTACTTGCGTGGGAAAATCCCAGTAGATGAGCAGCTTCTGAAACCAACAGCCATGCCACGTTCAAAGTCACTTCAATCCCGTTTGCCCCCACTTCTGATGCTCAGTTTGAACTTCATCAAGTTGTCCTGACCACGTCTACAGGCCTAAATTCATTGAGCTGCTACCAGTGATCGGCTGATTAGAGTGTTGCATTAATGAACAGTTGAACAGGTGCACGTAATAAAGTGCTGGGTGAGTGTAATTGCCTTCATTCCAGTAGGTGCAACTCATTTATTAAAATGCTACAAACACAACAAAATCAAACAGCAGTGAAATAAACTACATCTAGTGTTTTATTGTGGGCCACTGAATTTGGTGTCAATTATTGGGTCTTGTGCACTGACTATTTATCAGTCGAGGTTGTTGTGCCTTCAGATGTCTGTTTTATGTGTCTTGGTTAAAAAGCTTAAGCCATTAATTTGAGTGATGGCAGGATGGAACCTTTCTTATCAGACATCTTAGCTCAATTAAGTCATTTTCTCCACAGAGACGTGGAGTGTCGTCAGAGGAAGAGGAAGGAGAAGTGGACAGTGAAGTGGAGCTGCCGAGGAGACGGTATTTACTGCATCTGCATTTGTGCATCCCTAAAAAACTGTTTGTATGTTGATTAAACAAACACTAAAGCGGAGTTCAATTTTTTTATTTTTCTTTAGGAGTTTTCAGGAATTAAAATTTTAAAGCCTTTGAAATTCACTGCTTGGTTAGACCTGTAGATTGTTTGGGTGTGTTTAAGCTCTTCCGCTCTGTATTGTCATTAATTCCCCCAGCATAGCTGCCCAGGTTCACCTTGAGCAGAGGGTTAATAAGGCCCGGTCAGGCATAACTGAAAACACCTGTCCCGTGTCCCAATTTGTTATTACTGGCAACACAAGAAATCAGCATACCTTGAAGTTTAAACAGGGAACATAATACACACTGTGACATTTTAATTGTCTTTATGGAATTGAATTGCAGCAATTGTAATTCGACACAAACCTTGATATAAACTTTAATTATCATAACTTAGTTTTCATACCACTGCTTTATGTGTATTTGTAATTCTTCAGCTATGTTCTTTATCTTTGAGGTACTGGCAAGTTTTCATGAATATGTATATTCTTATATTGTATACCCATTCAGGAGGCATGTGAGCATCACCAAATGCCAGTCCCTGTCGACCTTTAGCTCGGAAAACCTGTCCGTTTCGGATGGTGAGGAGGGGAACACCACTGACCATTCCCACAGCGGCACACCCGACGTGGTGAGCACCAACACCGACGAACGCTTGGACGACAAGAGCGATGACCTGCTGTCTCAGGGCTCAGAGATTCCTGCTGACCCATCTGACCCCACCCAACTGGGCTCCGATGGGCTGTCTGAAAAGGAAGCCATTCTGCAACAAGTCAAGACGCAGCTTGCTTCAAATGACCCTAATTATGAGGTAGGGAAGAGAGAGTAGATGAGCAGAAATGTAGTATAGAGAAATGCAGATATTGCTGACAGATACTCAAACATCTTTGCTGGCAAACAGATGATACCCTTCAAGAATCTCTTCATTTTCTAACTCCCTCTGACTCCTGCTTTTTCTCCAAACTAGGGCCTGTATGATGACTCAGACTGTGACAGTGCAGAACTGGACCATTCGTGCACTGCAGACCCCAGTCAACCTCCAACCAACTGGTGAAAACCTGACACCTCAACCCACTCAACCACCTGCAGACCTGACCTCTCAGTACCTCTTTCACTCTCACAGACCTTAGAAACTCTGAGTCGATATCAGGGACATTAGAGGGAGGCAGGAAATTGAACCCTGTGTTCTCAATAACCAGATATCCTGGTTAAAAAAAAGAAAAGGGGGGAAAAAAAGAAGGAAAGTCCCATTTCCTTTTGAGATAAATGCATCACAGGGATGTGAAAGTAAATTTGGGTGCTATCTGAGCTGACAGAGCAGCAGCACCCTTTGTTCTCTCAAGATCAGCTTGGCAAAAACACATTAAATGACACCTCGGCAACAAAAGCCTCGGTCAAAGAGGCCGTCAACTCCACTGTCTATTGTCATACTTCATGTCCGTTTTCTAATTTTTTTATCTTATAATTTCACATTGTGTCATATGAAAACAATGATCAGGAAATTGTTTAATGGTTTGTTTAAATGTCAAGAATACTGGGGACAGCCAGTGTTGTTCGTTGCACTTATAATTTATGAAATTTGATTTCTTTTTCTTAAAACCTATTTACTAGAAAGAAAACACTGTTTACATCTTTTTGTGTTGTTTACATTTTTATTTATGATCGTGTCATGGAATGTTTCCATTTTCTACTTCTGGTTTAGTGTAAATATATGATGTAAAATGCTGTAAAATGAACAAATTTTTAAGATGTGAGATTGTATAATTTAAGGTGCTGATGTTTCCGATTAGGTGGAACTATTTTATTTGAATTTCTCTCTAAAGCTCTTAGTAGTAGAATGTACTGTAGCTGCTGTTCTTGTCTGAGCATCAAAACAGGAAGAGGAACAAACGTGAACAATGAAAAAGCAATATGTCTGCTCTGGTATCACAGCCAGGTTCATTTAGGGCAGATGAGCTTTTTTTTTTTTAATACTTAGCATTGCAGTGTTTACTGTATTAAAATGCAATGCCATTTTAAAATTCCTCTTGAAAGCGTTTTGGGCCGTTTATAGCATTAAAAAAAAGCATGCTAGTGAAAAGGTAAAGATAGCCTATTGAAGTCAGACGTCACTGTGGCTCAAATCAAAATAAAATATAAATTTTTAGAGAAACAAATGCAACATGAAAAGATGTGAGGAAATTGAAATACTCCAGTTTAAGGACTGAAGGCACATAAATGGCAGGGACATGAAACACCAAAACACATGCCACAGTATGGTAGCATAGGACAAAAAATGATTTGAAATTCTGCCATTTTAGAAGCTGAAAATCACTTTTGCAAACACCTTTTTGTGTCTAGTATTAAATTAAATCAGAGAACAATAACTTGTTTATGTCTGGCAAAAATATGAATCCACAAGGCAATTTACCTTTCTAAATCTGAATGTCTTTGGCTCAATCTTTGCAATTTTTAATGCCTACTCAATGTGGCCACACTTACTCTGAACGTAATTAATCATGGTCATTTAAGAGTTCATCATTGTCCTCTCCAGCTGAAAATGTTTCACTGTTGTAAGGGCTGCATCATACCAAACAGTATGATACCTAAAACCCTGGTTTGTGCCCTTTGACAAATGTCCTGAATGTGCGCGTGCCTCAATCTGACCATGTAACAGCACATTACACCTTATTCCATTAACCCACTTATCAGGTCACACTCTATAAGCTAGAAAAGGCAGCTTATTTTGTTCATCTTTAAAAAAAATAATAAATCAGGTGTTACCTTTTGCAGTTTATATTTGTAGACAGATTTTACAGATTGTGCCCCCCAAGGTTTAAAGCTAGAAATCTTACTGCAGGATAAAATGTTGCCAAAAAGCAAAACTACTGCCCTCTACTGTCTCAATCATGGAGGTACTCGTGTTTCCCATGACGCTCAGCGAAAGCAACCGTGTCCAAGTTTAAATGTTGGCTTTTTATACTGCATTATTGTAAGTACAATAACTGTATCATATTTAAAATTTAAATGCTGTTAAAATAAATTCAAACTTGTAAACCGAGCTTGTGGTTTCACTGTGTTAGATGGTGACAAAACTCTCAGAGGATTTGTGGTTTAAGCATTTCACATCTTTATTTCTGTATTTTTTTTAAACAATGTGGCACCCAGGTCTACAGTCTCAAAGAGAGAGAAAAAAAAACGTGCACAAAAGTTTTTCCTTTCCTGCAAATAAAAAATAAATTCTTGACTTGAGCAGAGCAAAGAGCAGGAAACTAGTGTTAACTCACAACCCTCTCTACTTCCAGAGCATCAATGATTTCAGTTCTTAGCCTCATTACATTTAACAAATCAGAGTCCAGGAGTTTATCCCCCTCCCCCTTACTTTGGTAGTTAAAAAAAAATATTTCCTCCATTTAAAACAAATATTTCAACTTTTTGTTTAGTATATATCAGTCTTTACAAAAAATAATAATAATAATAATAATAAGCAAGGACAACCCTCTGCTTCCAAACCCATAAGCTGAACCCAGATCCCAAAAATCTCCCATCCCAGCAAAATATCAACACATGATCTCAGGACCGGGAGCGGGAAAGTATAGGAATGACATGTAAAGGGAAGAAAAGTGACATGCGTAGTCATACACATTTTAAATTATCTGGGTAAATCCATCTGAGTGTTAGAACATTTAACAAATAACCAAATATAATCAGTGACAGTGCATGTACAGCTACATGTTCTCGTCAGTGACACAAGTGTAATTCATGTTACAAGCACTTTATTTGAAAAGGTGACAAAGGGGGGAGAATGCTATGTATATTTAAATCAAATAAGTACAGGTATTAAACGGACAGACTGACAGGTGGAACTCAGAGAGGGAGGGGGGCTATATAAACACAATAAAACAGTCACTCTATTCTTATTTTTGATACTTTTTTTTATTTTTTCCTTTTTTGTCTTTTCCTTTTTAAAGAAAAAAAAAAGCTGACTGTACAGAACTAAATCTATGTCTATTTAGAGTTTTTCAACTCTATTCCTCCATGATGGCAAAGAAAGAAATGGAAAGACAGCGAGATATTCATCAAGAAAAGAAAAATGCCTAAACAACAAATCATTAAAACCTCCAACTCGACTTCAAAAAGGGAATTTAAAACCTAATTGATTTTGCTTTGTCTGACTAAAACCAAAACAAAGAAAATAAATAATGAACTCAGCGAATCAATCAGTGGTGGTTGACATGATTTTTTTTTTTTTAAATGAGGAAGAGGCGGTGTAATATATAAACTCTTAACTTGGATAGTTGCATTGACTGCTTTATCATAGCCGATGATATAAAAGTGAGATTTAGTGCAGATGCAGTGTCTTATCAGTTGGCTGTCAGTCCTGTGGCCTCAGAGGAAAGCCTGGAGAAACAGACAGAGACACCCAGAGAGTAGGGAGGGAGAGAGTAAGGCATGCAATCAGACAGACAAGATAAACAACAATATCATTATATACATTTATATATTACTATAATAAAAATCATCTGGATTCATTTACCAGGAAAATTATAGGTAAAGAAAATTAGATGTCTGGTTTGAACTTCTGTTGTCAATGAGATATTCTCTGAACCAACAGCTGATCAAACTAATTGGTTTGAAATTAAGCAGTCAAAATCGATCAAGAGTTCAATGAGATGATTCACTCTTGGTACCACTCTTTGTAGGTAAATGAAGCTCAGCACAGCATGAGCAAGCAGCAAGCCTGACTCAACAAAGAAGGGCAACAAATAGAAATTTGTTCCATTTGCTTGATAACAGATAACAGTTTAGTATCAAGTATAATAATGTGATGGCATCCTAATGTCTAAACCTTTGTAAACACATAACTGCATATGAATATACATAATTAGTACTGGATGCTGTCTATTTTCTGCTCATAATCCATGTTTTATTGACCAATTCAAATCTGCACAGGCTTTGGGTGTAAATAGTGAATATGGAGAGAAAAAGAAAGACTGCATCTCAATTGGCAAATCACTGGCAACAGTGTGACAATGATTTTTTTTTTTAAAATATATCTGCATTTGTAAACAATTACAGGCACA
>VUQK01025073.1:0-12551 GCA_015106715.1 Bujurquina vittata
TCAGCTGATTCAAAATGCTGCAGCTAGAGTACTGACAGGGACTAGAAAGAGAGAGCACATTTCTCCCATATTGGCTTCACTTCATTGGCTCCCTGTTTTATCTAGAATAGAATTTAAAATCCTTCTGCTCACGTACAAGGCTTTGAATAATCAGGCCCCATCTTATCTTAAAGACCTCATAACAACATACCACCCCAGTAGAGCACTTTGCTCTCTGACTGCTGGATTACTTGTGGTTCCTAGGATCCTTCAGAGTAGAATGGGAGGCAGAGCCTTCAGCTTTCAGGCCCCTCTTCTGTGGAACCAGCACCCAGTTTGGATTCAGGAGACAGACACCCTCTCTATTTTTAAGATTAGGCTTAAAACCTTCCTTTTTTAAGAGCTTATAGTTAGGGCTGGATCATGAGTGACTGTAGTTATGCTCCAATAGGCCTACCCTGCTGGGGGGTTCCCATGAGTCACTGAGTGTTTCTTTTCGTTCACCTCTTTTTACTCTGCATTTAATCAGTTATTATTCATCTCTGTCTCTCTTCCACAGTATCTGTTTTGTCCTGTTTCCCTTCCCTCACCCCCAACCAATCGTGGCAGATGGCTGTCCCTCCCTAAACCTGGTTCTGCCCGTTAAAACAGACTGTTTTTCTTTCCAGTGTGCCAAGTGCTTGCAAACAGGGTGCTGTATTTACCTTACAACATAAAGCCCTTTGAGGTGATCGTGTTTGTGATTTGGCAGCAAATTAATAAAGCTGATTTGAAATGACAGCATAGCATGTGACCGTGGAATATTTAGCAGTGAGGAAATTTCATTCACTGCCTGAGAGCAACCCATTCTTTCACTGGTGCTTGTAGAAGCAGTCTGCATGCCAAGTGCTTGATTTTATACACCTGTGGCCGTGGAAGAGACACTTGGATGGCTTTATAGTGTATTTGGTTACATCAAGATGTTTTGTATGAGAATTTTATGGACTTTTGTTTTATTGATTTTTAGTGTGATTTCTAATATGAAATGTATGGGGATGTGTTCAACCAGTGACCAGTGAAATGTAATATAAAATGTTAGTCACTGGTGATTACAGGTTCAAATCCAAGCCACAACATCACCTTACTTTCAAATGAACTTCCTATTAGACTTAAAATCTCAGGAGCTATGAGAGGCCATGTCATGCTGACAATCTGATGATGGCTGTTTAATTGTAGGGAGTTATTTAGCAGCCGATCAGACTGATAAAAGATCTGGATTATATTGTTTTTGTTGTGTATGCTTTTTACATGATATTTGCAAGCCCATTAGTGGAAGGAAACGGTGCTCTGGGACACACTGAATGCGTGCTTTGTAAGTGTAACTCTTCTGGTTTATATGCAAAACGAATTATCGCCGTATCAAATAAGGCCTGAATTAGAGTTCTGCATCGGTCCAACATACAGAACTGGAAGTTGAACCCTAAGCAGTAACATGCGTGGTAGCCTGGGTTGCAGCTCGAGAAATGTCCAAGGACACCTACATTTCAGAGGTCATTTCCACTTACCTGCAAATACCCAAGACAGAAGGCCTTGGGTATTTGCAGTTCAGGGCTAACTGTTCACCGTCATTCAATTTGTAAGTGGGCATGGCATTTAGAATTTAATAACCTAATGATAATGCTAGAACCCTGAACAATGGGAATATTAAAGCTGTAGACCAGTGAACGCCAACTAGCGGCCAGCGGGCCACATCCCGCCTGAGCTTTCCATCCAGCTCTCCGAAAAGTACTGCCACAGGTACTATACGCCAATCAATCATGTTGCATCACAACCCATTAAATACCCAACTCTGAATAGTCTGAATTGACAAAAGCCTCCAAATGCCACTTTCATTGCCCATAAATGTGTCCATGTCCCTCGAACCAATCAGAATGCAAGCTCAAACCATGTGACTTCAAGTATTTTCAGCACTGCACTGAGCAGCTGGCTTTTGCTGGTGGTGATCAGATTGTAAACACAGCTGAAGGTGACTCTGATCTTGTTTTGTGCAGAAAAAATGTTCAGCGATTAAACTTGTCAAACTAAAGGAAGTAAAAGTCGTAACGAGATTTCCGTCGGTGAAACTGCGGAAGCATCGTTACTCGCTGCCAAGCGTACTCCCCGGCCTGAGTTGGGCTTTGCTGTGAGGGTCTCTTACACAATCTGCTCGTGGGGGGGGACCAGATGGGTAGGTGGTTGTGCCGAACACTGCAGTCTAGTATCTGCTATTCTGTTATTGGAAAGTCAATGTGCTGCATGTGGTGCCATTGTGGTTGTAGTGTGTGAATCTATGTGGAAATCTTTGTATCAGAGTTTGACATCTGGGCCTTTTGTCTTCATTCACACTGCGCAGAGGACGCACTGACGATTTTGCTGGTTTTGCCTCAAGATGAAATATTATTTATTAAAAGCAGGTAAATTAGTATATGTATAATTTTGAAAAAAAATCACCTCACATGACCTGTGAAATTAAATTACTAAAATTTACCATAAGATCCAGATAAAATAAAAAGAGCTCTTTTAAAAGGAAAGTGTCCAGGCAGATTTAGAAGCTTTTGCATCTGAACTCCCCATGTTTCTATATTCATTTAAAAAAATCAACAATCAAAAACTCTTCTGAAAAGTAGATTGTGCAGAGAAAAACTGGTTGTTCTCATTTATCATTGTATTGTTTGATGATGGTCCTTTATTAGACCCACAATGGGGAAATTAATTAACAATTAACAGAACACCCATCCAAGAAGCCAAACAAAGCATTACATGGAGAGACAGGTGACTCCATGCTGCCCTCTGGAGGCGCTGCATTAAAGACGGAAAACAATAGCGAACACACGGCTGGATGAGGAGAAAAAACCATCTCATACTTTCTAAACATAAACATACACAGCATAACGTTACAAAAAAAACGTCGGGTCAGGAGAGGGTTCAGAAAGGCAAGGGAGGGCAAGAGCGGGGGCGGGAAGCCAGTGGAGGCGAGAGGGTGCAGGGTTACTGTGGGGCTGACCCAGCTCGCTCTTGACTAAACAGTCCTGATAGAGATGGAATCTCATCAGCCAGCGGTTGCGTAACAGTTCACACAGTTTATGAGTGGCCGCTAGTGACGGGCAGATCGATCCTAATATCGATACCAACTTCGGTATTGGTATTGATCAATACCGGTGTAATGAGATCGATACTTTAGCTTCAGTTTCTCTCCTGTATGCAGTGCTGTGGTTTCATCACAGATGCGAGCTGACTGTTGTCAGCACAGAGCAGGCACACTGTGCTCCTCCCCTCCCCTCAGTGTTTTGATGTTATTACCGTCATGTGACATGTAACATATTTTACTTGTGGAAAAAAAGGAATTTGCTAAATAACATTTAAAAGAAATTCCGTTTTTGTACAGCTTGTTTGTTTTACAAAAGAAATCCAGATAATTAGCGCATTTTTTCGGTCACATTTTTCTATTTTACTTTCCGAACACTACCTGGAAAAAAAAAAGTTTGTTCATTTGTTCTTGAGTGATTATTTTTAGTACACTTCATTTATGAAAAAAAAAAATGCAGACATCAATGTTTGTTAATGTTCTCTCGTTTCAGAAGTATAACTTTTATTTTGGTAAAGTATTTTCTATTTACCTATAAACTTTGCCCAATTCTAGCCTGGTTTTCAAGTTATTAATGATCCAAAGGAAAAAAAAAATCACAAACCAGTTCAACTTCATGAAAATTCTTCATAATTATTAAAAAGTATCGGTGTGAGTATCGGTCATTCTGGCCCTGAATTTCCTTGGGATCGGATCGATACCATATCTTACTATCTGGCCACACCCAGTCAAGTCCCGTCCACAGGGCATATGCAGTGCTTCCAAATCTAAGTTGTGTATCAGAGAAGGACTATTGGGACGATTGTGTTTTTTTTAGTCTTTGTGTATATATAGTGTTTACATTTACTGTAACTTTTTTTTTAGATATACCATTTATTTATTTATTCTAAATAAATCTATAATGAGCACAACTGCTCACAATTGTGGTGTCTCCATAACAACCGTCAACACAACAGAAGAACTTGTAAATGCAAGACTTGCGCATCACATCATTAAAAATAGCATCAATTTGAAAGGAAAATTGATACATCAAATGAAGATATATTACTTAGGATACATTATTAATTTTACGTTAATAAAATTGGCCCTCACACGGTCTGCTGAGAAAAATTCCGGCCCTTGGACAAATGTAGTTGCTGATCCCTGCTGTAGACCAACTAACATGTCTATTCCACTGGGCCCACCACAATTACTTGTGGATATAATTGTTTGCGCATGCAGATACAGTCTCTGTTATTTTAAAACTGATCACTTCCTTGACATCAGTGTGCCATTACAAAAGCTGCTTTAACTGTGTAAGCTCTATGCTGAGCCAATAGGGTGACAGGCTGTGAGGCTTAGCAGAGTTCAGAAGGATTTACACTGAACTCCGATAGAAATATCACAGAGTTCCTGATTCAAGTAAATCGAATCAAAAGAGCAATAGCAAATTTCCATTGTTTGGCAAAGCTAATACATTTGTCCCCACATGAATGCTTCAGTTCCCCAAACTGAATCACTTTTGTCACCTCAATCAATACTTAGGATGTCACAATAAATTGCAAACAAGTCTGCTGCTGAATTCAAAGAGACAGCAAAGGACAGATGAACACCGTATGTTTGCCATGACTGGCTTACTCCCTTGGCAGTCTTAAAGATGTTTTTGGTACTTGTCTGAATTGAATAAAGACTACAGGCTGGCCTTTCCCATCTTCTCGCTGACAGGCTCCTACATAAAGCATTCATCATCCATCTCAATGCTCTTTTTTCCAAGAAGAAAAAAAATAAGACAGACATTAATAGTAAATCCTTGTTCGGCTCATCGTTTATGTCGAGTGAAAATTATTTATGAGGAAAAGTATACTGGCTTCCCCAAGCAACTCAACCCACCCGCCGCACCTCTCAGTCCCAGACTGTTGTTGACAGTTTGATGGTGATCAGTGTCAGAATATCGCTGCTGCACAACGGGAAACGTAGCATGACGAGCTCCAAGAGCATGTTCCATCTTTATCACAGCCGAGGCTGTGCTGCAGTGGACGTGGCTGAGGAGGGAGGCTCTGGGACCAGAAAAGGGTGTGGAGGGGGGTGCAAGTGGGTAGGAAGAGGCCAAATGGAGGCAATAAGAAAAAAAAAACACAAGGGGGAATCTACCAATGTGAACAAAATAATCCTGAAGAGGAAAAAAGGTTTTTTTCTGTGAGTTGTTTTGCTCATTTCCTGTTTTGGTTTAAATGGAGTCTATCTCAGTTACACACGGAACTAATATATTGCATACATTTATCAGTTTTTTCTTTATGTGCAGGTATTACAATTCTGCACATGAATGAACAATGAAAAACAGAGATGCTGTTACAGTGTAACTACACTGCACAAATTCAAAAAAAATGAAATATTTTCTGGCTAGATTCCGTGGATGAAAAGCATTTAGCGTATATGAAGATATTTGTGCACTCATCATAACTATGCCATGTAATAAGAGCTTTAGGGTTTCTACTGTTGCTTAACCAAATCTTGAGGTACTTTCTGGCAGAAAGGAAATTTGTCCAGATCTTATTCAAATGCCTGTAAGGTCATATTTCTGCATTAAAACGTATGATTGCAATAATGTTTAAACCCAGATCTTTTTATTTACTTACTAAAATGTTTGCTCTATTTACTCTATTATTACCTGCTGTCACATCTCATGCTACCATTTTGTACTTCACAGCAACACATAGTGCTCAAAGAAATTTGCATGGTTTTACCCCTCTTTCCCTCCTCATCTTTTCTGAGTGTTTTCTCCCTAGTTCTACATTTGGTTAGGGTCAGTGTCACTGCAGGTAGTATGAAGTGATACCTGGGCCCTACAGAGGTTGCAAAGGTAGTCCAACTCGTCCAGGGTGGCAAATTGCCAGAAGGTTTGGTGGTGGGTCAGCGATGGTCTGGGGTTAGGCAACGACACTCTGACTGCCGCTGGGTATTGGAGATGAAATCCCTGGACCCACCATCAGACCCTACGCTGGTGCAGTGGGTCCTGGGTCCCTCCTGGTGTGTGACATTTCCTTGCCTCATGTGGCGAGAGAATACAAGTAGTTCCTGGAGGATGAAGGAATTGATTGGCCCCCATGCTCGCCCGACCCAAATACAGTAGAGCACCTCTGGGACATTGTGATGTGGTCCAGTGATGCTCTAGTACAAATCCGGACCAGGAGGTCCCTCAGGACACCCACTGTTGTCTCATTAAGCATACGCCCCGACACTGTCAGGCATGCATACAAGCATGTGGGGGCCATACAAACTACCAGGGGCCATTTTGAGCCGCAGCAATAAAATTTTGGCAAAATAGATTAGCTTGCCCGTGATGTTTTTTCTTCACTTTGATTTTGAATTTAGCCCTCTGCAGGTTGATCATTGTCATTTCCATTAAATGATCCTTTTGTTTCTAACACATTAATATATTTAGCAGTGATATATGATGAGGTTGAAAGTGTTCCTTTAGTCTTTTTGAGCAGTGTATTTTGTTGTGTTTTGACAGAGAGGGCCCTAGATTCAGAAATCATAAATTATGCGAGTATATTTTATTGACTCAAGTTTTTTGACCGGCTACGATCAAAAAATTCTGAGGTATAAGCCATTCTTCCACGCTGGAAGTGAGTGCAATACATTTTTGAATGTAGGTGCAAGACAAATGGTTTCCTGATCAACTGCTGCGAATATAAATACAATAAAATGTAATTGAATTGATAATGATGCAGTCTTACTGGAGGATGGTGAGTTGTTTTAAGCTTAGTTCTGGAAAACTGTTTTTATTGTATTCAGTTTGGTTTAATTCAATTTTATATGGCACCAATTCACAACAACTGTCACCTCAGTGTGCTTTATATTGCAGGCTACAAACGGAAAATGTAGATTTTCATAATGTTTTTGTGATTAATGCGCCCACTGTCCTTTTTCAGGCTGCATTCAAGCTCTATGAGGCTGTGCAAATCCTGCAGAGACACTTGTGAATGTGTTTCCCAAAGCAGTATCATTATTATTCAATGGTCTGTTTGCACTGAACAGTTTGTACCTTTTTTTTTTTTTTAAATATAAGATCAACAGCAGCAGGCTTTCTGTACATCAGGGAGCTGTCTGTAGCAGTTGAGGGAGATTTAGAAGGAAAAGACTGAAGACGTTTTCACGCAGTGAACCACTTGAGAATTGGAACTAGGTTGTTGTGTTTATTCTGTCATCCTTCCTTTATTCAGCTCCCTCTTCTCATTCTGCTACTTTCTCCCTGCACTTTGTTTTCCCCCTTTTTCTACCACTCATCTTTTCCTGTGTCCTTCTCCTCTGGCATCCTATGGGTGCAGATTACTGCAAAAGATATAAGTGTGCAATGTGTAATTTTCCTCTCTTTCTCATAATAGAAAATCTTAGGAATGCTCTGCTC
The DNA here is from genome assembly GCA_015106715.1 of Bujurquina vittata. Classification (NCBI taxonomy): domain Eukaryota; kingdom Metazoa; phylum Chordata; class Actinopteri; order Cichliformes; family Cichlidae; genus Bujurquina; species Bujurquina vittata. The sequence goes on from VUQK01025073.1 coordinate 7,473, forward strand.
GGCACTTTCACAAATGTCAGTGCTTCTCAGCCATTGTCGAGTGCTTGCAGAGACACAAAATGTCAGCCTCTCTCTTCAGTCACAGCCTGTATGAAATGCTCACATCTGGAAATGTCAATGGGCAAAGCACAAAGAGAAGGAGCAGATTTTTGGAAGGCAAGAAGTACTGTACACCCCACTGCAATCCGCTATATAGATCTATAAAGATCTAGTGTACAGTCACCCGGTGCAGAAAAGTCATCGTCGTCACATACCTGTGATTCATACGAGCACCCACAGCAGTCGCGTGCATTTATGTAATGAATAAAACAGTTAAGGCAAAGTGTTAAATGTGACACATTTCGCGAGAATACCGACTCCAATCCCATGCAGCCACATAACGATGTGTTTAAAGGACAGGCAGACAACACAGCTTTATTTTGCCTAACAGTTCAGCCGCCTCCTTATGCACAGTTAGCTAATTGCCTCTGTGCTGAGTTAGGCTTTCAGTCGATCCAAAGCAGCAGCTGCCACTTTAGTCTGCAGGAAAATACAGTTTGCTAATAGTAGAGGATATAAATCTTATTCTTTTTCTCCTTTCTGTCTTTTCCTCTTTGGATTTATTTGCTCAGCGATAACAATCCCTGCAGTCTCAACTGGCCAATACATTTTTTTTCCTTCTCTTTTTAATGAGCAACAATGGTTTTGTACTAAACTGAAGGTTATTGATTTTCTGTGTTCAGACAAGTGTGTGACAAAGGGGGAAAATGAGGAAGATGAGGGGTCAGCAGCCCATTCCCTGGAGGCAATTTTTTTTCCCCCATGCACCAGCATGATGCTCTTAAATGCCTTCATTGTGATGTAATTCTAGTCTGTTTAAGGGTTATGATGCAATATGTAGTAGTCTCAACAGGCTCATTGATTCAGCAGAGGAAACGTAAACCAGAGACTGCTCATGTATACCAACAAAACCGTCCCTTACTGCTTCTGATTAATTAAGGCGCGCATTTCCTGATGGAAAAATGAAGAAATGTCTATAAAGTCTCTGAGCCATAAACAGGAGCAGCAGAAAGTCTTTAATGCTGTGAAAAGACATGAGGATTTTTAAATTGTATGTAATTGTAATTGAATGTTAGGTTCATTCATGATTTTATGTTGAATAACAAATGCTACCAGTATACAAAATCTGCACATATTTTAAAATGACCATTTTTCTACAATTACTTTAAGACCCAAAAGTATCACCAGAGGTTCTAGACTGTATCAGCTATAAACTACAAGAGTACAAATAAGTCCATTCTATCAAAGTGTCCCCCTAAAGAAGTAATAAGATGCTTGATTGATTAGGTGTTAATTTTGTCCTTATAATTATGGATTTACTGTGTTACTGTCTAAATTTGGGGGCGTTTTTCAGGCGGAAATTTAAGAAATGGATTGGGACTGCAATGGTTAAGGTGAAAGTGCCCAGAATTGGCCAATAAAAATTTTCTGTTTACAGAAACTGTACATTGAGCTAGTGATGGGCAGATCGATCCTAATATCGACTATATCGATACCAACGTTGGTATTGGTATTGATCAATACCGGTGTAATGAGATCGATACTTTAGTTTCATCACGGATGCAAGCAGACGGTTTAAGTGCCTGTCACAGCACAGAGCTCCTCCCCTCCCTTCAGTGTTTTGATGTTATACCGTCACGTGACACGTAATATATTTTACTTGTGGGAAAAAAAAAAAGCAATTTGCTATAAAACATTTAAAACAAATTCCTTTTTTTTGTACAGCTTGTTTGTTCAAATTAAAATGCAGAAAATTAGTGATTGAAGGGCTACTTTTTAACAATTTTGTATTATACTTTCTGAACGCTCTACCTGGGAAAAATATTTCATTTGTTGAGCGATTATTTTGTACACTTCATTTATGGTAAAAGAAAAATCCAGATTTTAATGTATGGGGAAAATTGCTTTGTTAATGTTCTATTGTTTCAGAACTATAACTTTTATTTTGATAAAGTGATTGAAAAAAAAAAATCACAAATCAGTTCAACTTCATGAAAATTCTTCATAATTATTAAAAAGTACTGGTGTCAGTATCAGCGATACTGGCCCTGAATTTACTTGGGATTGGATTGATACCAAATCTTGCAGTCTTGCGCACCACTAACATAAGCTATCCTATCAAAGTTCACAGAAAAAGTGAAATGTCAGCAGGGCATAACTGGCAGTGACGCATCCAACCCTTCAGGCTCAAATGACATTCACTATCACGGGTCGATTATCCAGCCTGCATGTCAGAGTACCCTTGAGTAATATACCGAAGCCCAACTTGCACTTGTGTGAATGTGTGTCAGTGGAAGAATGAGGCTTGTAGTAAGAAAGCGCTGTGAATGGTAATGATGAGTAAAAGTGCTCATTGATTTTTAGCTTTAGATATACACTGCCCCCAAAATATGAAAGATTTCCTTTTACTCAGAGAGCATAGCTTAAAGTCAGTTATCTGGTCAGTTAAATAACGAAGGTTTCATGTGCGTTGATGTTAATGAAATTACCAAGAGGTGCACCAGAGGGGCAACAATGAGACAACCACCAAACAGGAATGGTGTTACTGCTGGAGGACACACATTTTTCATTTTCTCAGACATTTGGCTAGGATCAGTGTCACTGCTGGTGGCATGACGTCATACCTGGACCCTACAGAGGCTGCACAGGGTGTTCAACTCCTCCAGGATGGCACATCAATGCATGCCATTGCCAGAGGGTTTGCTGTGTCTCCCCGCACAGTCTCAGAGCATGGAGGACATCCTAGGAGACAGGCAGTTCCTCTAGGAGAGCTGGACAGGGCTGTAGAAGGTCCTTAACCCATCAGCAGGACCAGGATCTGCTCCTTCGTGCATGGAGGAGCAGGATGAGCACTGCAGAGCTACAAGAAGACCTCCAGCAGCCGCTGCTGTGAATGTCTCTGAGCAAAGAATCAGATTTCATGAGGGCGGCCTGAGGGCCCGACGTCCTCTAGTGGGCGCTGTGCTCACTGCCCAGTACCGTGAAGTCTGATTGGCAGAATTTCCTAGAATACCAGATTTTAGGAGGTCCACCACTGGTGCTCTGCGCAGATGAGAGCAGCTTTACCCTGAGCATGTGTGATGGAAGCGAAAGAGTCTGTAGAAGCTGTGGAGAAAATCATGCTGCCTGCATGACGGAATTGGTGGGTCTGTGCTTTCTGAGCAGTGCATTTTGGATAATCTGAGTCAGACATGTGCTCACCCACAGTGAAAGACCTAAAACTCTCTATACGTGTTGACTCCTGGAACTCCTAGAACACGCTGCATGCTAAATCTATAAAATCACAGTTCAGCAATTTACAGCAAATTGTACTGTAAAAAATATAGTAATAATAAGACAGCTGATTCTGTCCAACTCGTCTCTTCAGCTACTAAATCCTCCGCTGTGCACCGAGTTAGCCTCTGACTACAGCTAGTAGAGTGTTTCAAGGGCGCTCTTAAAAACCTGAAACCATTCTTTACTTTTGCTGCAAATACGGCTGAGTCTGAACTATAACAGTTGAACTCTATGCGATAAATCTGTACACTGTTAATAAGAGAAATACAGATTGAGTCAGCGTTACATCGGATCATAAATTTGCTTTAGCTTCAAAGAAGCATCGGTCCATTACAAAGAAATGAACATTTGCCTTTGATGTCGTTCATAAATAAAAAAAAAGACCAGCCCAGTGCGGTGAAAATGGTTGGTATCACCCCCCCCCCCTTTTTTTTAACAGATGATTTGTAAGTAGAGAAACTGATAAGTGGATTCTTTCAGTCTCGTATACATGCTGTGAATCTTTCCTGGAGGATTAGAATGGACACGGAGGGAAAAGGAGAGAAGCCAGTTCCCTGTACATTACTAAAAAGGAAGACCCCTCCTTATATCACCTTTTGCAGAATTCATGCACACATTCATCATCGTGTTCTGGGCTAATTTTTCTGTGACTTGTGGCCAACACTTATTTATCATCCGAAATATTTTTAAAAGTGCGATGGAGAAAATTGAACCTAGGCGCTTGAATATACAGATACACAGCGTGACTTTTCATTTTCTTCTTCCTCTGTGAACGTGTAGCGCCTTAGAAATGGGTGGAGAGGTATGGTACATGCTTACAGATAATGAGAAAACAAAAAGGGAGCATAGCACAGGTACAGAAATTCAATTTTCTGCAGAGGAAAGCAGCACTGTCAACTGTGCATTTATTTATAATGTCAGAAAAGAGATCATTCAGATTGTGTGTGAACCAGGGGGCAGCACAGTGTGAATGGGACGCCCGGCTTTTTAAACAAATCTCCTCACAGCTGCTTTGTTCAGCTAGAATGGCTCTGAGGGTCACACTGTAAGATCATTCAATTGAAATGTGACTGTGTGTGTGTGTGTGTGTGTGTGTCTGTTTGCACAACAGAAACTGAGCTGTTTAACTGGTGGAGCCAAGTCCCTGCTTTATTAATCCTTTATTACGTAAATCATTTTTTGCAAGTTGGACCTCATAATTTTTGCATCCCATTACCATGTGACTCGAAAGAGTCCAGGTGACATAAACATATGCATTATGTTTAGCATCACTATAATCATAAGGCAATTGTGCATCAAACATAATAGACTAGATGGGTTGGATAGACAGGCATTTAAATAGTGTGTTGCACATATTTAAAGAGTTAAAGAGCACATTTCACGGCTCTACTCCTTGTGGTTTTGGAGTCTACAGACCGGACTTCTAAATTCAGATTTCAAACTGAGGCTCTTGTTCTCAAACTTAAAATCTCTAACCAGATAATGATGGCATTACCTCGGCTTCTGGTAACGCTGTAAGGAAACTTGGAACCAGAGTATTTCCTTCACTGCCCATATTTCCTCTTCATTACCCACCACACAACAAGTCTGCCAGAGCTTATCTTGACATTTTTACATGCTGTGCTGCTATTTTTTTTTTTTTTTGGAGAATTTCAACCTGCTAAATAAAACCAATTTATCCCAAATATGTACGCCACCGCTGCGTCCATCAATTTCTAGAATGTCCAATAAAACAAAAATAAATTGAAAATTTTAAATGCAGAA